>CM035443.1:40839229-40871729 GCA_020310875.1 Ceratopteris richardii | reverse complement strand
AATTGAAATATTTTAATGAGCTGTTGGAAACATTTTATAGAGACAACTACGACATAGCACTACTAAAAGATGCAGCCGCCTTTTCTTCGAATAGTAATGGATTTTTTTTCACAAAATTAGCATGAGCTCATTACTATCAGATGTATGCCTTTTTGGAAAATCTAAAAATAGATATTGAAGTATATAAAGGGGCTTAGTATTCTGGCAATCACCCTAGGAAGGAAGAGAAGTTTTACATTTGATTAGTTTTGGTAATGCTCTCTTATTTCTCTGACTTCACTTTTATTGCACTTCATGCCTATGATGCTCCTCCATCAACGTTCTAAATTACTTGAGTGTTTCTTATTTGGTTTGATCATTCTGATATGAACATCTCCATGGAGATTGGCAAGTGGGTGATCCTCATTACACTACCCATTCCATCGACTATTGAAGTAGCAATGATTTCACACACATCATATTCACCAATTGTTGTATTTAGGATTTTGATGAATTGAAAACTAATGTATCAAAAGGTCACATGTGCACCTCTTCTTCTAGCCCTGATTGGTAAGGTTTGCTTATACTCTCAAACTTTTTGATTTAATTGCATATCTTTAGGAAACTATAAATCCACAAAACTAGACACTAAAAAGCTTGTAGATTTAGTAGTAGAACCTAAAGATAAGGTCAACCAAGAAGTACAAGATATTATTAAAACTCTTTAATATCAATCACATCAAGAAAAAAGAAAAATGGATGAATTATTAAAAAATATGACGAATGAAACCCAGGGACAAAAGGTTGTGAAAATTGTATCAAGAGAAAAATGCGGGTTTACAAGGCTAAATGTTACAAACTATCTAGATACATTTGAAGATTTAGCTAAGCTACATGGATTACCAAAATCTATGTGGGTAATGTACCTAGATAGGCTTGCAATAAGAACATATGGCCATAACTAAACCACATAGTGAACTTGAATTGCAAGAATTTAGGAAACAACTACATAAGAGTTCTATTTAGAAGACTTTAATCAACATAGTAGAGAGGGTTTTATGAAGTGGATCAACGAACCAAAGCCTCAAGTTTCAATTATTCAACTTCATGGCCAATTTATGAAACCTTTTTCACAATTATCAAAGAATGATAGGGTAGCCCTTACTCCGGATATAGTATTATAGTTTCTTAAGATTTTGACTCCACATCTAAGAATTGAGGTCTAGAAAAGAGTTGAGGAGCCTGGCAAGTGATATGGGTTTACTGATGATTGGGCTACTATTAAGGGCGTGGTTGAGGTAGTTGCACATATGAAACAACATCAATCTCTTCTTTATGAATTAGTGGCCACTAATCAAAGAAAATTTAATGAGCATCCGACTCCCAACATTAGAAGATGTGGTTGGTGTGATTCCACTGACCGTCTCACCTATACTTGTGAGGCTTTAAAGGAAGATAAAGAATGAAAAGTTGTCAATGATATTGACAAGATCTTCGGAAACATCTTCATTTAGCTATTAATTATGGAAAAGGAGGGATACAAAAACTTTATGAGAATCTTTAGGAATAAAAGAAAGGGTCCTCTACAGTAAAATTAGAACGTGTAGAAGGTGATCTTGAAAGTGATCAATCTAGAGAAACAAGAAATTATTCTATCAAAGCTGTAATTAAAGCTAGAGGTGATATCATGCAAAAGACCTCTAGGAGTTCATCTGTTGATCAATTCTCTATTTATTCACATATTGCAAATGTTGAAAAGAAGAGAAAATGAGATGATCAACAAGACTTAAATGATTCAGGAAGAAGAATTACAAGGAGACAAATTCAATTTGAACAAGGATAAAGTTCAAAATCAAGTGAACAAAGAAGAAAGGAAATTAAAGAAAGTAAGCAACCTATGATAAGTGATTGGAAAAACTAATAAAAATGAAAATAAATCTTTAGAAAAACTAGAGGAAACTCCTATTGATGAAAATCTTGATGAAAATTAATTAAAGAAACATAAAAGAACTCCAAAATCTATTCTAATATCTGAGCTTGAGCACAAAATTCATTCAAACAGGATATTATATGATATTTTGTTGACCATGACACATGAGCAGATATTTGCAATTGCTAAGATTGAATTCAAATAGAATCTTATCAAGTGAATAAAAAGGAAGAGATCCCCTCTTACACAAGAGGTGGAAATGCAAGATGTTGCTAATGTGACTTAACGGATGAAAGGATCTCTTTCTTTTGATTCAGATGAAGAAGATCAAAGTGTTTGCAAAGTTAATAAAGATGTTCTAGGTCAAATTATGGCAGATAATGAAAGCTGCAAGCATTTTGAAAGTAACTTTAGGAAAAGTTGTGGGCAAGAGGCACACCTGAGATGAAGATCAATTTAGGTGAGAAAAAGAAATCATATTGAGATTTGGCTCTAATTGATTATGGGTCAGAGATAAATGTGATTTCAAAAGAGTTATATGAAAATTTTTAATGGCAGGTAGACAAAAATCATGTTTGGATCATGAGAACTATAGAAAATGGATGTGGTTCACTCTTAGGAGCATGTGTGAATATACCTGTGATAATAGGTCAAATATCTAAGACATTTCACTTCTTCATCCAATATTATTGTTCCTATCATATTATCTTAGGTTATCCTTTTATATGTGAGGCCAAAATGGAGATGCAAGTTATGGATGATGGGTCTGTTTATGCTAGGATTAGATCTAAAGATGATCTACAATTACGCCAAGTAATGATAGCAAATCCTAACCATATTTGAAATCACTAAGAAATTAGGAACACTCCCATCCATTCACACGAGAATGTATGCAATGATGATATACCTCTTTGTGAATTTAGAGGCTAATTTGATCAAAATTTTCCCTAGACGCCATTATTAAGTGAGACAACGGTGGTCCTTGGTTTGATGTGTCGCATCCTCTTGTAAATGCTTTAGATAGCTTCACACTTTGCCTTCCTTCATCTTATTTGTAGTTTATACACCATAAAAATATTCCTAAAAGAATATAAATACGTATGGAAAATATTACAAAAAAGGTTATATTTTATCCCACGAACACATTGAACATGTGATTGACACTTCGTCTACATTTTCATTATTTGAAGAAATTCAATATACTTTGATGAAAAGGATACTTTCCAATTTGTGCTCTTAAATTCAATTGAATATTATGAAATGATCAAAACATTTGTTATGAATCACATCTAGAAAGAAACTAAATTTGATACCAAATACAAAAGAATTAATAAGAAAATTAAACCTATTGCTCAACCGTTATCTAAGGGGAGTGAAGAGAAATTCAAACAGGTCTCAAAAGATCCTACTTTACGTGAGCATACAAATATAGGTCATACATTTAATGATGAAACTTTAAAACTAATTTAAAATAGGAAATGATGATCAATTTTTATTACGTGCTAAATGTGATTTATTCCAAACAGTTATTAAAAATCATGGAAAAGCTTTTTCATTACATCCTCAAGAAATATGTTCTACTCATCCCCTATCTTTACTGTACCACATTCCCATGGAATCTTTGTCCTATACTGGTCCCAAAAGCTCATTTACCTGAGTTGATGAGGCTACTTAAAAAGAAAATTCACATGACAATTCTTGAGCCATCTTTAGCTCCATATTCAAAATAGATGGTTCACAATACCTTAGAAAAATGGAAAATTGAGGTTCGTACAAGATATGAACTGTTAATCAAGTTATGATTAAGAATGTAGGAATTGATCCTATTGTAGGAGAATTTGATGAAGCATTTGGTGGCCATTCTTTATATTCCATGGGTGATTTATATTCTCACTATGATCAATCTCAGCTTGCTAGTGAGAGTATGGATATCATAACTATGAAAACTCCTCTATTCTTAGTTTGTATGTATACTTTGCCACAAGGAGCTACAAACTCAGTAGCACACATGATGAATGCCATGAATATGGCCCTACATGACTTCTTTCCTCTAATAGATGAAATACCTATAAAAGGATGTGAAGAGAATGTAAAATATGAAACTCTAGATTCTTCTTGCTGTAGAAATTTTGTTCTAGACCATATCTCTGATTGTGAATGGAGTTTACAAAGATTGGAAGAGGTTGCTCTTACATTTTCAATTGAGAATTCTTCTTTTGGTGTTAATGAGGTTCTAATAGTTGGACATTTATGTGGACATTATGGTTGGAGACCACATCCACCTAAGGTTGACCCCATAAATAAGATTTCTCAGACAGGTAGCAATATTGGTGAAGTAACATGATTCCTTGGTGCTTGTGTATTCTATTCAATTTGGATTCCTTACTATGCATATGTTGTTAACTATCTATATGATTTGCTAAGAAAAAAAATGAACGTTTCTATCGATGGAAGAGCATTCAAAGGCTATGAGGAAATTAAAGAAATAGCTTCTTAATGCCCTTATTTTGAGACATGTAAATTATCCTTAACAAAAACTCATTATCTTAACTATGGATACGAGTCGAATCAGCGTAGGATGGGTTACTGTTTAGGATAATGAAGAGGGGAAACATATGCGGTTAGATTTGGAGCCAAAATATTACATAAAGATCAAAGGAGTTATCCACAAATGAAAAGAGAACTTTTGGGTTTAGTGAGTGCATTAAAAACTCGTAAAGAATAGTTTATTGGAGCGAATGTAATTGTAGAGATAGACTACTAAACACTTATAAAAATGATAACAAACTATTCATCACTTGATATTGCTATGCTAAGATGGATTTTATACATTAAATTTATAAATGTTGTGTGAATACATATTGTAGGAAAGTCTAATTCTATTGGTGATATGCTTTTTAGAGCTAGGTATGATGAAGATGAAGTAGCAAAATTATATATTAATGTAATTAATTATGAATCTCAAGCACATGTGTATGAACAACTTAAAAAAGATGAATATGATGGAGAGTGACAAGACATTGGAAGATATCTTAGTACTTTTATTAAATCACTTGCATGGTCTACAAATAGGTTAAATGATATCAGAAAACTAACTTTTAATTATTTTTTAAAAGATGGATTAATCTGGAGACATGCAAGGGCTGGAAAACCCTAAGGAGGGGTATAGATTGATAGACAAAGGAAGAAAGTAGGGAAATAAAATCACAATGTATGTGAAGCCAAATTTCAACCACACTACTTACTTCATATGTGGAAGCATAAAGGTAGTAGAATTGGAGCTCTCGCATTGAGCTAGTGACATATCAATACTTAGAGGCTATACAAGGGTTACCAAACCTTTATAATCAGAATCTTAAGATTTTGTGTGAAGCTTTTCAATTGGGTAAGTAGACTATGTTAACTTTCAATAAAAGCAATTATATAAGATATCATCCACTTTACCTAGTTGATACAGATTTTTGGGGGCAAACAAAGAAGAAATCAAGTAGAGGTAATAGATACTTTTTAAATTTCATTGAGGATCGCACAAAGATGACTTGGCTTTTTTGTATGAAACATAAGTGAGATGCCTTTTATTACCTCAAGAAGTCCAAACATATTGTAGAGAAGGAATGTGATAGTTATATCAAATGCTTAAGGTCAGATAGAGGGAAAAACTACTTCTCCCATGAATTCTCTGATTTCTTGGAGTCAAACGGCATCAACAAACAAATCAGTTGTAGGTGCACACCACAACAAAATGGTGTGGCAAAAAGGAAGAATAGGTAGAGTGCAAAATGTGCTAGGGATAGGATGATGGAAAAGGGAATGCCTTATTGCTATTGGAATGATGCAGAAAGAGCTTCAATATACATCATGAATAGAGCTATCAGATGAGGTATACATGCACAACACCCTACGAAGATTGATACAATAGGAAGCCAGATGTGTCACACTTGAGAGTGTTTGGATGCACATGCCATGTGTTGGTTCCAAATGAATTAAGGAGAAAAGTTGATGATATGTCGAAAATATGTGTGTTTATAGGTATATAGGTGAGCAAAGAGGTTATAGGTATTATAATCCTACAACAAGGAGCAGATTGGATGAGCTTTTACCTTGATATTCTTCAAATGGATCTATGTAGGCAAGTGAAAATGAAGAAATGAAGACTTCACGTGAAGAACCAAAAAGCATAGTCCTTAGCGGACCAAGGATTTGAGGAATTACTCATCACAGAATGAAGGAAGTCATATATCAACTCATCTTAGTGATGTGAGAAGCAAGAGTGAATCTAAAATCATGGAGATAGAAGAAGATGAAGACTTACGGATTGTGCTCAATACAAATCATCATGCAAAGAAGGGGGATATCTCAAAGTTCAACAAAAAATATCCAAACCAATGGAATTTCTAGATAAGAAGGTTTGATAGGGTAAGCTATCCACTTGAAAGTTTTACTTATGATTCATTCATGGCTAGAAACTATGCATAAACGAGTAAGGTTTTTGAAGATCCCACATGATTTGAAGAAGTCAGATACATGCAAGGATTGGAAAGAAGCTATGCAAGAGGAGATCAAGCTTTTGGAGGATAATTAAACTTGGAAACTAGTGCCAGGAAAAAATGATATGAATTTCATTGAAAACAAGTGGATATATATGGTAAAAGAGCATTCAAATGGTAGCATTACTCGGTATAAAGCTAGGTTTGTAGCTAAAGCCTTTGTTTAGACACATGGAGTAGATTATAAAGACACATTTAGCTCTAATGCTAACATGAATACCATTAGAACAAGGATTTCAATTTCAACAAGAAAGCAGTGGAAAATGTATCAACTTGACATCAAGAATGCTTTTTGGAATGGAGAGCTAGATGAGGTAGCATACATGGACCAACCATTAGGGTTTGAAGATAAAAATCAGAGATGATTTTTTTTTGCAGGTAAAAGAAAGCACAATATGGACTCAAGCAAGTGCCAAGGGCATGGAACCAAAGGCTTGTAGACAATTTGACAAGTTGTGGATACAACCTAAGAAAAGCAAATCCATTATTGTTTTACAAAAGTGAAGCATCTATCTACTTATGTCTGTATTTAGATGAATTGATTACTATAGATGATCATGAGGAAGGTGTCAAAGAAATTACAAAAGAAAATCTTGTGATTTATTTGAAGATATAAGGCCTTGGAGATGTACAATATTTCTTAGCTATGAAAGTCATATATAAGGATAATGATAAATGGTTCATGTAGTGAAAGTACATCTTGGATGTACTGAAGACGTATGGGCTCACAAGGTCCAAACCATTGAGCAATGCAATGGAGGTAAACATGAAATTGACTTCAATGAAAGGTAATGAAGTTCAGGATGCACTTTTGTATATGTCAATAGTCGGCTTTTTTAACTCTGTTACTATCACAAGGCCTAATGTAGCATATACAATTGGTGTGGTATCTTAGTTCATGCACACATCTAGGGTTCTGAATTTTCTTGTAACAGAAAGAGGAATCATATGTCTCAAGGGGACCTCAAATGAAGGTGTTTTCTATCCTTTTGAATATTATTTGACAATGAAAGCAGATACAGAGGGTTCGATCCAAAAGTGAGAGGAGAAGTACAAGTGCATATGTAATGATGCTTGAAAAAAAAAGGTTATCTCATGTATGGCAAAGAAACAATGTAATCTTACCCTTTTTCTAGTGAGGCTAAATATAGAGACTCAGCACAAAAAACATGCAAGCTTATGGGTCTTAAGAAGTTCATGGTAGAATTAAGTTTGCAAGTCAATCAGTTTCCAATCATCTGTGATAATATGAGTAGTGTGTACCTGTCTTCTAGCCTTATGTTCCATGCTAGGAGCAAGCACAGAGAGGTACATTGTCAATACATGAGGGAGAAGGTGCTAGCTAAGGAGGTTCAAGTGCAACACATAAGAACCAAGGATAAGTGTGTTCATATGTTTCCCAAAGCATTTGATTCAAACAAGCTTACAAAGTTCAAAAGAAGCATTGGAATGATGGAGCTAGGATGAAGACTTGCAGGTTGAAGCTTGAGTGCGAGTGTTGAAATTCCAGCTCAAACCTGGGAGCTTATGGATAAAATGCATATTTAAATTTGAATATCAAATCCCCCTCATATCATCAAATTACCACCTATCATAGTTGGGTGTGATAAATCCTACCCTTTAGGAAAAGGGCTCCCTATCATTTAGGGAAGCTTTTCAAGATCACACATGTGGAGAATCATACAGGTAGATCACTCAAGAAGCTCAGATATGATGGAGGGGGAGAATAATTCTCCAAAGAGTTTGATGAGTTCTTGTAGGATAAATGTATCAAAAGGGAAGCTACTTCCAGGTACTCTCCTCAACTCAATGGAATGGCAGAGAGGAGAAAGAAGACATTGGTTGGATAAGCCAGAACAATGCTTGAAGAGAAGAAGTTGCCACATTATCTATGGGCAGAGGCTACTTCAGCAGGTGTGTACCTTGTCAATAGACTACCATCCAAATCACTTCAAGGTATGATTCCTTATGAAGCATGGCATGGAAGAAAATGTAGTCTTGGACATTGCAAGATGTTTCGTTGTTTAACTTATGTTCACATACCATCACAAATAAGAGGTAAGCTAGATGAAAGGGCAACAAAGGCAATGTTTATTGGCTATGACTCAACTCAGATGGGTTACATGTTTTATAATCCTTCAACCAAGCAATTTGCTACAAGTAGAGATGTTGTGTTTGAGGAACACAAGTCTTGGTATGATGAAGAAAAACAAAAGATAACTCTACCATATGATCTTGATTCTGATTCCCATCAATTATGAAGCAAGCATGATACAGTGTCCAGGATCCAAGAAGTGATACAAATGATGATCAAGATCAAAGGGAAAAGGATTACAAACTATGGAAGTCAAGAGGCAAAGAAAAGATGCAGGAGTGTGGAGAATGCTCCAAGCAAGCACCTAAAAGATCAACAAGAGAGAAGAAACAACCAGAAAGGTATGGATATGATTCCACATTTGTTACAAAGCATTCAATCTACTTGGAAAAAGATTCCATTTCAAAAGCACCATTAACCTATGAAGAGGCAAAGGGAAACCCTAATTGATAAAAGGCCATGAAAGAAGAAATAGATGCATTGAAGGAGATGGACACTTGGGATTTGCCTCCAATGTTGTCAAATCAAAAGGTAATTTCTTGCAGATTGGTATATAAAGTTAAAAGAAACTCAGATGGATCAGTTTGGAGGTAGAAGGCAAGATTAATTTCCGAAGGATGCTCACAAACTCATGGTATAGACTATGAGGAAACATTCTCACCAGTTGCAAAGATGACTACAATCAGAACATTGCTACATGTAACTATGACAAGGAACTAGAGACTCCTCCAACTGGATGTGAAAAATGCATTCTTAAATGGTTGGATAAATGAAGAGGTACACATGTCACAACCACCAGGTTTTGAAAACCCTAATCATCCATCTTATGTTTGCAGACTTAAGAAAGCATTGTACGGATTAAAACAAGCTCCTAGAGCTTGGAATTACACATTGGTTACATACCTTTAAGATCAAGGGTTTAAACCTAGCAACTCAGATCCTTCTCTAGTCATCAAAAGGGATCACAATGAGGTTATCTATCTATGTGTATATGTAAATGATATTATTGTGATAGGTGATGATCTGAATGGCATTCAAAGGATCAAGAGACACATGCAAGAGTAGTTCAAAATCAGTGATATAGGTGAGCTCACATATTTCCTAAGTATGCAAGTGATATACACAAATCAAGGAATGTATTTGACTCAGAGAAGATACATTCATGATCTACTTCTCAAGTTCAAAATGGAGAACACTAAACCTGCAGGGACACCTTTGGAGATGAATCATAAACTTAGTGTTTATGAAGGTGAGAAAGTTGGTGACATGAAAGAATATCAAAGCTTGGTAGGTAGCTTGATATATGCTACTTATACAAGGGTAGACATCTCATATAGTGTGAGAGTGATTAGCCAATTCCAATTCATGCACTCGCCAAGAAGACCACACATGGATGCAGCTAACAGAGTACTTAAGTATCTCAAAGGTACAATCAATGAAGGTATATTCTATTCTTACTCTTTAGATTTGGATATCAAAATCTATTCAAATGCAGATTGGGCAAGAGCTAAGGATGCTAGAAGAAGTACTTCTAGTTACTTAGCATTTGTAGGTTCAAAGCTAGTGTCATGGAGTTCCAAGAAACAACCTATAGCTACTTTATCCTCAACTGAAGCAGAGCACAGAGGTTTGACCATAGCAACTCAAGAGGCAAGATGGTTAAAAGCATTGTATACAGATTTGGGACTTGAGAGATCCAAACCTCACATATTGGAGACAATGTAAGTTCAATGCATCTAGCAGCAAACCCTATTTCTCATGGGAGAACCAAACACATAGAGGTTCATTATCACTTCATCAGGGAGAAGCGCATGGCAAAGGAGATTGACATTTCTTTTATTCCAACTGAAAAGCAAGTAGTAGACATGATGACAAAGGCACTTGATGGAATAAAGCTTTGTAGATTCAAAGCTATGGCACGTATTCAACCTATTAGAGAATGAAGACTCAAGCATACTTTAGGGTTGGAACATAAATTTTAAACTATGCTTGAGGTGGATTTAATCTACATCAAAGCTATTGCTTGGATTACATCGAAAGAATATTAATTGGAGAGTTCTTTTACTTTTGCTCACGTATTGTATGTTTTTTTAAGATTTATCATGGATCTTTTACCATTGTAAAAGCCTTGAGCTTTACACATGTAAAAGTAGAAAGAGAGATCCCAAATTCCATGAATTTGTGGTAGTTGAGTTGCACTCAATCAAGCAATCAATCACCCAAAATTAGATCAAACTAGATCTTCACTTTTCCTAGATTGTAGGAAATTGAATTGATTCCCTCCAACAACCATTCCCACCTTCATTTGAATTCAAAATCCACTTATAGAAGTTGTGGGGCACTTGAAAAGTGTATCTAAAGACTTCAAATCACTTGTACAATACATGGATGCAATATACATACACTTGTGACCATCATTGTCTTGGTCCTTCATTTTCTGCATCATCTTCGTCAATAACAATAAGCTTGCAGAGGCTGCTGCTCTCTCTACTAACCTCCAAATTGGATGGGAGATGGCTCATTGGAAAGGTATAAGTGTCTATTTTATTGCTTTTTTTCATAGCATTTCATTCAGTATATTGGGAGAAATCATAGTTTTGCTGTCTCGAGGTCAATCTCTGCATATTCTTGAAAAATAGGAGGTACCACTATTGAGTGTTTGATTCATTCCAATAGCATTATTTGCTTATTCCTTGTACTCTTGTGCATTCTATACACTCAACCCTATGTGTATCACTCCCATAAAAGCATTTTTTTTCTAATTGTAATCACGCTGGTCGCTATGAGCATTTGAAGCTCATTGTCTCATCCATAGATAGTAAGTTTTTTGACCTAGTCGATGTGCAAACCTATCTATTTTGTATTGATCCCTTCTCCTTGATGATCCAAAGTAAATAGTGAATTTTATTGGACTTATTGCATGCCTATAAGGTCTATTTGAGTCTCCATAAGTGGAAGGGCTGGTCTTATGCAGGTTGGCTAGACCAAACTTCATCGCTTTGTAACTCACTTTTCTACCTCCTACAAGCTTCTCCAAGTTCTTTCAATGTTGGCTTGTCTCATCCGTCTTGTCAGTGTAGATCACATTCTAGAGGATCAAGTTTTTGAGATGGATCTACTGGTGGCTCTGGATGAGGTGAATGTTGTGGAGGTAGTGCGATGGATGTTGTGTCACCCACAACTACTCATAGAGCGAGTACATCATATGAAGGTACCCCAGATAGTACATTACATGCACCTTGGGGTGCTCATGACCATGCCGACTCCAAGGTGTACCCTATACGTGATGGAGCTCCAATGATGGATGCCACAAGAAAGGCCATGCATCAATGCATATGACAACTATGCTCAATACAGTTTGGACACTTTTTCATGGTCAAATGGAGTGAATAGGACAAGGATCACAAAAATTACATCACAAGGGTGATCTATCACAAGTACGAGCCAGCACCTTGGCACCCTCATGTCAGTTTTGATTGGATTTACCACATGGCACATGAGATGATGTCCCATCAATGATTAGAGGGTCATGATGCTTTTAGAGAAGGCTTACTGAAGCCTATACGGCTAGACCACGAGGAGTGCAAGATGATTCATGATGACTAGCAACAGATTCGTGATAGATATCATCACCAAAGAGATGTGGTGGCCACAGATTTAGATATGATTGGAGCATCACACTTGGGTAGTGATAGGTACGATACTGCATCATGAGTTTTTAAGTATCATTTTGATGATTGAACTTTCTTGTGTTAAGCACATCACATTCATTGATATCACATTTTGCATATTTGTTGTAGTTCATAGCGGGTCATCTTTTGACATTAGTAGAGGAGCCTTATGGATATCATCATGGATTGGTTACACTGTTGGAGGCTTGGAGGGATGCAGTGTGGTTAATTCATGGGAACAATAAGGTGAGCTTTTGAACTTTGTTTATCATTTTTTAGGTATTGTTTATAAATATCGTGTTAATTTGTCTCATTTCATGAATGTTCTTTGTTTTAGAACCATAGATATAGATATTTTGATCCCTCTAGGCATGTGTATGGCAGTGGTGCACCACAATTTTGTATTTGGTTCATATATGGCAGTGATTTGCCACATTTTATATTTGGCTTATATATGACAGTGGTGCACCACAATTTTCTATTCGGTTCATATATGGAAGTGGTTCACCACATTTTCTATTTGGATCATATATGATTGTGGTTTGTCACACTTTTGTACATGGTTTATTTATGGAATATCTCTTTCATGCATGGTACGTTTATGTAATATCTCTTTTGTATATGCTTCATGGTTCATTCTCCTCCTACATATCTCTTTTATGTTTGACAATGTGTTTTGCTTTATCAAATCATGTTTTGGTTGCCGATCATCTAAACCCCAAATTGGTAACCACTAGAGTTCATGTCGCATGTACTCCATTTTTTTTGGTAGAGTGTATTGTCATTTGCTACATAACAGCATTGTCATGATGTTATAGCAAGAGACAAAACACTCTTCCAAAAAAACATTTTGCAGATATGGTCATCAATATAGGCAGTGATATGAGCATTGGTATGCCCAAGGACATACCCATGCTTATATCTATGATTTTTCCTAGGGCCATACCGATGCTTATATCGGTGATTCTCATTATCGACATGTATGCCATCACTTATACCATGGATTTGTAGATAAATACTAATGCATATATCGACAAAAATTTTTGGGAACCCATAGTGATGCTTATATTGACGATACTAGGCATGTACTAGTGCTTATATCGATGTCCATATTGATGTTTATACTGGAGTTATTGTACAAACGTTTATATGGGCACTTATATCGATGCAAGGGCTAAATTGCCCCCATGTATTTGCATCAATATAAGAGCCGATATAGGGCTCACATGTTGTACTAAAGAGAGTTAACCTGCCAAGCACTTCATACATGATTTCCAAGGGAAGAAGGTTGTGGATACATATTTCGGTAGTGATGTGTGTGAACACACTAGGACCGCCAGGGTAGTTTTTCCCCTCTTTAAGAAGTTTTTTCCCCCGGCTTTTATATATGCCTATTGCCCAAACAAGCTACTTATCTTTATATTCTAGTAATACATTCAGTATTGTGTGTTGAGCTTCAAGCTTCTTCTTCTTCCTTGTGTTGTTTGCGTGCTTCCGTAGACGTCTAACTCCAACAATTGGTATAAGAGCAGGTCGCCACTTCATCTAGGGCGTCGTCGACACCTCTCCAGTGTAGTCTCAGAATCACACGAATTTTGGTGAGCATACTCAACATGTTTTCCAGATAAAAAATGCTTCGCTTTGTGGTGCCGAAATCACGATCTAATCTCGTTTCAACCTCCGAATGCACTATTGCAGCACTTGTGCAGGCTATTTTGTCTTATTTTTGAAAGGTATATATGAGTTTTAGTTCACCAATATAAGCATCTCAAAGTCTGCTACAGGTTTAGCAGAATTCCTCTCGGCAGTTCTGCTCAACTTTTTAAGATACAATCAATTTTTTGCGTCAAGGTATTTTAGTCGCTCGCCATGGCTGAAAGCAGTGATGTATTTCGTATGTTGGCTGTTGAGGATAAGTTGGACGGTACCAACTACCCGTTGTGGGCTTATATGATGCGACATGTATTGGTTGCAAAAGGAGTGTGGAACATTGTGCGGGGTGTTGAAAAACATCCTATCACACCTGCAACTGTTACAATGGCAGGTACTGAAGCTGACACACAAGGTGTCAAAGATGATGATATTCTACATATTTCATGTTTGTGTTGCGGTTTTTGCTGCATCTACTATAGAGATAATCCGTTGGGATGGCAAAGATGCACACGCACATGCATTGATCTCTTTGTCTGTCAAATGTGCCATTATTCCTCACATTCGCTCTTGCAGAACAACTAAGGATGCTTGGAATACACTTACCACATTGTACCAAGCTAGGAATGAGTCTCGTGTTGCTTACCTCTGAAAACAGTTGGAGAGTGAGCACATGAATCAAGGTGATTCTATGGAAAATTTTCTAACAAACTCAAAGACTTGAAGGAATAATTGATTTCTACTAATGAGGTTATACCAGATAGCTCACTTGTGCAAACCGTTCAGAATGGTCTTCTTGAATCATATCAGAGTTTTGCTTCTACTCTTCAATTGATAATGAAAAGCAATCCAAATGCCTTGTCATTTGAGGAGTTAGTCTTTGTTCTATTGTAGGAGGATTATTGATGTGTAAAACACCACAAGAAATGAATTATTGTGACACTAGAACACCTCTATGGTCACCATTAACTCATTGCGACTCAAAACTTTGAGAAATGATAGCCAAAACCAAGAGCTTTACTTCTTCAGATTTTTCAAATCACTGAAATTACATACCTTTAGTATTTTGATAATTTCTCTTAGTTCAAATATTATCTCTCCAAGATCTTTTAGTGGATGAAACTAGAAAAATAGAGCTTTCCAACAAGCTATCATATGCAAGAAACAGATCTCTAGAACTCAAGTTATGGCCTTCACAAGATGACCCTATATGACTTGCCAAAACTAGAAATTTTGCCTTCTTTAGTAATTTTGAGTGTCTAAAAATGAAAATTCGATGCCTAGCATCGACTTGCAACCAAAAGTCGATACCGGGCATCGACTTTGAGCTTTTTTCAGCCATTTTTTCAGCACCAGAATTAGCCTATGAACACAAGACATGAGCAAAACCACTTTTATGTGGGAAGTCGATGCCAGGCATCGACTTTATGCTGAAACTCGATGCCAGGCATCAAGTTGCTCCACAAACCTCATGATTTTAAGAAGTTCTAGCAGTACATAACACTCAGAGAATAAAACACGGACTTGTCAACACAAACTCAATGCCAGGCATCGACTTGCTTGGAAAACTTCAACTTCTGAAATCATTTCATACAAGACAAACACTAGAGATGGAAGAAGAAGACTTAAACACAGAAGTTTAATAAACTCTTTCCATAACTATGAAAACTCAGGAATGCACAGGTGCTTTCTCACACAGAGAAGCCCGACTATTCTCAATCATACAAAATGAGTTCTAACTCACTTTTTCATTGTCTTCCTCTTCGCGTCAGTTGATACTAACTAACTTATATAGATTTTCTTATTCTCGTGATTTTTAAAAAACTTCTAGAACTAAAGTGAACTAACTTTACAAATATAATACACTTGTGAATTTGTCCCTTCACATAGGCATGTGGTTTTCTTCTAAGGCTTTGACCTTCAAATATATGTCCAATTAGTGATTGTTTCATGAACCAATGCGAGTTTTTGCTTACTCGTGATGTGTGCCCGTGGGGAGGATTCTGAACAGGTAGGGCATGTAAAGCTCTCAATGCCAGTGGTCTTTCCTTCAACTCTTCCTCAATGGGGAGGCTTTCAATGTCCACAATCTGAGGGCTGGTGCTTGCCTGGGAGCTAGTTCCTGCAGCCTTGGCCATATTGAAGGGACTGGTCACCGGTTCTATGAGAATATACAAAAGAATTTTAACATTGCAAATGGACACCAAGTGGTCACGTGTCCCCATTACAACATTAACATGAGGTTTTAGTGATATGTTAGTTAGTCAGTGAGTGCTCGGTGATTGTGTGTGTAGTTAGTGGATGGATTGTCCTAAAAGCTAAATGGAAAGATGCAGTGTGAGAATGATGTTGTTAGTAGGTGGAGGTGAATTTACAAGTGGGGTCGGGGGGTTTATTACAAGCTTTGGGCAACCAAACACAGTGGAAGGCTTTCGGTTTTGGTTCTCTGGAGACTCTCGAGGGCTTTGTGAGAGTGTCTGCTTGGAAAACCATGTTGTATAGGGTGTGGTCTCTCTGTAGCTATTTGAGCCCGCAAGGAAGCCTTAGGCACCCAAATTTGTCTTGATTGTGGGCCAGCCTTCATCGACTTCTTGGGTACCCAGATAGACTTCACTTTCACAGAAGAATTTTTGGAAGACTTCTTATTAGTGACGTGTCGTTGATCACTAATAGGAAGTTGATCCAGTTGTTGTGGCTTGACCGTAATAGGATGCTCGCCTTTCCACACCCACATCTGTTTTGGTGGCTGGGACACCTTGCTCCGTACTTTCTTTTGGCTTCGAGCATAGGTAGTCTGCTTCTTCTGACTTTTATATACCTCTGGTTGCTGCATCCTTGTGGCTTTTGGAAAAGAAGGGAGTTCCGTTGTATCCTTGACTTCTTTGTTGAGATAATCATTCCTCTGCATCACATAGTTTTGGACAAGAATAGCATGGTCATCTTCATGTGGACTCCTGGAAGGACCAGGAGTGTGTGCCTTTCCTAGTTCCTTGAGTGCTTCATTCTCTAATTCAAGCATAATGTGGTTCTAATTTACCCATACCTGAAGAAGTACACTTCTTAGGTTTAGGTTGACTGCATGATCATAGATCCAGTCTTGACCCAAGACAAGAGGGTGAGTGAGATCCTCATCTTGACACACTAGTACTTTAACTATCAGTAAAACATCTTGAATGTAGAGGGGAAGTTCCACCTCGCCCATGCAAGGGAATTCCACACCTCCCAATTCTATGAGATATGCTTCCATAGGATTGGCATTTAAGTTCAATTCTCGACAGTAAGAAAGTTTAACAGCACTAGTGGCTGCACCTGAGTCAATCAAGGCCCTTACAATCCTTGCACTCTTTCCTTGTCCTATCTCTAAGATTACAAAAGGATGTCGATCAATTATTCTATGAGAACTATTACTTGAAACCTTGCACATAGCCATATGATATCCTGGATCTGCATATGCCTCTGTCCTAGGCTGATCTTGTCCTTGTCTTCTCATCTTCAATCTTCGGATGCGTTCCAAGGCTTCTGCTTGTGCTTCTTCTCGAACTCGTTTTTCCTCATCTTTACATTTCGTGGCAGTGTTGAGTTGATTGAGCATTTCCTCAGTGAGGGGTTCTTGATATAGTTTGACTCTGCATCCACTTATGTAACTAGGGAGAACATCACCTTCAAGTGGCTAATTGGACTGCTCCACTAGTCGAGATCCTATTTATGATCATAGGTCCATAACCTCTCTTCTCTAGTTTTCGTGCATGTTGCTTCAAAGTGTAGACTAAGACTAGGTCTCCTACCTTCAAGCCTTTATCCTTAACATGGGCATCAAAGTATGCTTTTGCCCTCTTCTTGGCTGCATAAATTCCTACTGCAGCCCTCAGTCTTGTTTCTCCTAATCGCTCAAGATCAAAGATCCTTGAAGAGAGCTCATGGCCTGTCCAATCATGCTCTTGTGCTACTTTCAATGTGGGTATCAAGAAGTCCAATGGTAGCACTGCATTTTGGCCAAATAGCATCTGAAAGGGTGTGGCTTGGAGTATCGTTTTATAGGCAACTCGGTATGCCCAAACAGCATGGTGTAGCTGTTTGTCCCAATCAAAACGTTTATTATTCACCAATTTAGTCAACACATTGCATAGAATCTTATTTGTGCTTTTGGCTTGCCCATTAGCTTGTGGGTGATAGGGAGCAGACTACTTATGTACTACCAAGAATTCTTGGAGAAGATTTTCAATAACTTCATTCAAGAAGTGAGTGCCTCTATCACTTACTATCTCGATAGGTAGCCCGTATCTAGTGAACACATTCTCAAATAAGAATTTAGCTGTCGTTTGAGCATCATTCTTTGTGGTGGCCTTTACTTCTACCCACTTGGTTAGATAGTCAATGGCAACAATGATATATTCAGCATGGGACCCCTTAGCTGGGGGATTAATAGGACCTACAAAGTCTATTCCCCACTTAGAGAATGCTCGTCCACCAATCATAGGTTTCAAAGGCATCTCATCTTTGCGTATAGGAAACTAAGTCCGCTGGCAAACATCGCACCTCTTCACATAGGTATGTGCATCCATGTGAAGGGTCGGCCACCAAATACCTGCAAATAGTATAGCCTTGATCACCCGATCTGGTCCAAAATGTCCTCCTGCTACACCTTGGTGAGCAGTTTCCAAGATTTTAAGATATTCACTCTCATGGACACATAATCTGATGTAACCATCTTTACCACACTTGTGTAAATTATCACCAATGAGTGAGTAGTCTAGGGCTTCTTGTTCTAAACTTCTTTGTCTAGCCAATGCCATATCTTGAGGGAATGTTTTCGTCCTCAAGAAGGCTACTAATGGTTCACTCCAATCTGGTGCTAGAGACACTTGGTACAAAGTTGTGTGCTCCACAGGTGGTCTAACACGACAGACTAGGCATTCCTTACACAACTTGTGTACATCTGCTTCCATAGTTGGCCAGTGCACTCCAAATCTTCTTAGTGTCTGTAAAGTTCTTTGCCTCGAATGGTGTTGCTCTAATGCACCTACATGTGCTAATTGCAACCATTTTGCGTACTCGTCCTCTTCCACACAACAAGCTAATATCCCTTGATCTGTATGCTTGTACATACTTCCCGCCATGATATGGTACTTCTGGGCTTTTACTACCTCTCTATCTTGAGTGTTTATGATTGGGTGGTTGGGCTCGTATGTCAAGACTGGCACGAGTGTCTTAGCCCTTTACGGCACGACTTCCAAATTAAACAAGTAAGCATCAGGAACGTCATCAGATTCTCCTTGTGCGGCTTCTCCACATGTGAGCCTAGAGAGATGGTATGCTCTCAGGTGAGTCTTCCCTTTCCTTACCATAACCTCAAAGTCATACTCCATCAGAAAGAGGAACCATCTTACTAATCTGCCTGTATTGCATGGCTTGTTTACCAAGTATAACATTGCTTGATGATCAGTAAAGAAATTTAAACTTATTTGCAAGCAAATAGTGTCTAAACTTTTTCACCGCATACACCATGCCTAATCCTTCTTGTTCAGTGGTGGTATAATTTCATTCAGCTGCGTTCAATTGTCTACTAGCATAGGCAATTGGAAGATCCATATTACCTTCACCAGTAGGTTGGGCAAGCACACATCCAATAGCATAGTTTGATGCATCTACATGCACATGGAATGGCTTGTTCCAATCTGGTGTGGTCAAGATTGGTGCTGAGCATAATCTTTGTTTGAGCTCATTGAAGGAGTTCTCACATTCATCAGTCCACTCAAAGTTAGTCAAAAGTTCGTACAAAGGCTTTGCTATGATGGCGTACATGTGTATAAAGCATTGGTAATACCCACAATGCCCCATGAAAGATTGTACTTCCTTGACATTCTTTGGCCTAGGTAGTTCTGCAATGGCTCTCACTTTTTCCTCGTCCGTAGATATGCCATTCTTTGACACTATGTGTCTTAGAATCTTGCCTTGTCTGACCATGAAAACACACTTTTCTGGGTTCAGGCAAACTTGATATTCTCTACATTTGTCAAAGATTTGCTTAAGTTCAGGTATATGTGTCTGTCTAATGTTGGAATGAGCACAGAGATCATCAACATAGACTTCCGAATTCTTCCTCAAGAACTCTTTAAACACATGGCACATCAAATTGGAAGGTTGCAAGAGCATTGGTAAGCCCGAATGGCATTACCCGAAAAGCAAATATGCCCCACTCAGTGGCAAAAGCTGTCTTATGCTGATCTTCTGGAGCTATGGCTACCTGATTGTAACCAGAAAATCCATCAAGGAAGTTGTACACTTCCTTGCCTGCTACTTTTCTAGTAGATGCTCCGTGATAGGAAGCGGATAGTTATCTCGAATAGTGGCTGCATTAACCTTCTTCAAGTTAATGCACACACGTAACTTCCCATTCTTCTTGGGCACAACTACGATGGGGGATACCCACTCAGTGTGCTCAATTTGATAGATAAATTCGGCTTCTACCAATCTATCTATCTCCTCCTTGATCTTAGCAGCATAGTTATCGTTATATGTGTATGGCTTTTGTTTAGAGGGTTTGGCATCTGAGGTCATGGGAATAGTGTGTGAGCATATGTCAGGGTCTACACCTTTCAAGTCCTTGTAGCTCCAAGCGAATACATCTCTGTATTCTCTTAGCAGGGCAATCAACTCTTGCTCTTCTTCTTCCGTCACATCATGCCCTATGTAAGTGCATCTCTCCTCTCCTTCTTCTATGGCTACAACTATTTTCTTGGTGGTTTCTTTGTTATCATAGGCCTCCCCTGATTGCGCTTCACGTTTAAGCATTCTTACCATGACTCTCCTATCGTCTATCTCATACTTTCTGAAATTGTCAGGGACCTCAAACAAAGACTCTTCTTCCTCTGATGTGATTTCTCTCTTCTTCCTTTTCTTTCCTTTGCGCTTAGCGGTCACTTGTGTGATTAACCTCACTTCTCTTATAAGCTCCTTGTGTCTCTGAGGATGAGCTTCTACTTCATAGAAGTATTCTTCATCTGATGCAAATGGTGGATCCATAATAATTGACTCTAGATCGGAGTCATTTGCATCCTCAAATGCATCAGAGCTAGGTTCGCATTCTTCTAGAATTGAGTCTCCCATGATTGGCTCTATTGAGAAGACTGAAATTTCATAGCCATCCTCATCACAGTGGGGTGTCCATTGTTCTTCATTGATGGCTACATCCATTGTTGCTAAAATTTCTTCCCAACCGTGAGGTTCAAATTCTTCATCAGGGAATACTACAGGTGCATAGGCTGGGTCTTGAATTGATCTATGTGTCTCTTTTGCACCTACCTCTCTGGCTTTTTCTCTCTTCTCCTCTTCTACTGCCACTTTGCACATCCACAAGTGAGTGCCTTCATGCATCCATGAGGATCCTGATCCTATGGAGTGCACTGAATCCGTGTCATCCTTGGCTCTATGGATGGGATTCCATTGGATGGGGGGTACGACCCTATGAGAGTAATCCTTGAGATTGACTTTGGTCGTGACACCTAAGTGTTGCAAGTACAAGGAGTTGGTTCCCCAATCCTTTACCACTTGCAATTGTCGCATAAATGGTCTTCCCAAAATCATCTCATAGGCATGGTTCTTGCTAAAATCACATATGGCGAAAGTATGCTCAAACTCTACACCACAAGTGTTGAGAGTTATTCCTTCTAGTAGTCCTAAGGGTCTCTCTATGTGACCATCGGCCATTTGCAATTTCATCCTCGTTGGCTTGAGTGCCGGCTTGCCCCAACGCTTCCATAGGGAAGTGGTTGCAATTGCCACTCTTGCACCTGAGTTGAGAATTGCCTTGGTTGTGTATCCTTGATGGGTGATGGGAAGATAGGTGTTTCCTTTTTCACCTTCGCTCATGTCTCCTATCTTATCCAAAGGTATCTCTAGCACTGTTCTATGAGAACCTACCTGTGAACGTGGTTTAGCTATCTCTGGTACTTGTTTGGCTACATGTTTCCACAGTTATGGCCTAACCTTGAGTAACTCTTCTAAAGTGCGATTACACTGCACTTTAGTATTCTTTACTACCTCTGTATTCCTAGGTATGACTGAGTCTTTGTTTCTTACCATGACCATGGGTGCTCTCATACAAGTAGACTTAGCTTCCCATGGGCCTCTAAAGTGGGGTAATTCACCTAAAGAATTAGACTCAAAGTCTAATCTCTCTTGAGATTGTGCACTCTCCTGCTCTCCATAAATGGAGGGAATATCTTGTGGGAATTTGTCATGCGCATCATCCACAAGTTCCATGGGAGGAGGGATTTCACTCTCTTTTGCCCATTTCTCTTCTTGAATCTCTCGTAGGGATTCTGGTGTGTACCGATTCATAGAAGAAGGTGTGTTTGGTTTTGTGGAGTTAGGCACATAGGCTTCCTAGGCAGGGAGGCTTACTCTTTCACTTGCCTTGCCCTTATTTTGGGAGGCGGGTTCTTTTTCGAGTTAGGCACATAGGCTTCCTAGGCAGGGAGGCTTACTCTTTCACTTGCCTTGCCCTTATTTTGGGAGGTGGGTTCTTTTTCTGATTGTGCAATTAGCCTCTCCAATCTTTCTAGCAGTCCATCAAAGTGTAACTACGTCTTAGCTGAACTAGAGATGTTAAAGAGGCGACTGGCTTCAAACATGGTTTGAGCCAATTCCACCATCTTAGCACAAATTTTGGTTCGTTCAAGCTCTAGTTCCGCTCTAGGTTAACACTTTCCATGATCGGTTACGTTTGGCCCTTCTTGGATTCTGGCCTGATATGCCTTAAGCATCATATTTAGGTCCTCGGGAGTGGGACCTACTAATACTGATCCTAGGCTACTTTCTCGGCGAGTTCCTCTAAAGATGTAGACTGTGTGGAAGAGAGGCTAGTTGAACTATCTGAATCTTTGTAGATTTTTGAAAGCTTCAATTCCTCCCCTAGGTTATCTTCAATGTCAATGCACATGCGTACACACTCTTCTATGGTTCTAGGGTCTTTCAAGTACACATATGATCTCAACTTTGTACTCAGTAGCCCAGCTAGGAATAAAGCCACTTGTTTGGCTGTAGTGGATAACTCAAAAACAGGACATCTCTCTAGGTGTTGCCTAAACCTTCTTCCTGCAAGTCTAACCGTCTCTTGAGGGGTTTGCTTGAAGCTATGAATCAGTGAGGAAGTGTTATGCCGTATGCCACTCTTAGAGAATTCAATAATGAAAGCCTGTAGAAGTTGGTCTATGTTCTTGAAGTGTCTCTCATTCAGTGGTTGAAACCACGTAAGGGCTATGTTCCTAAGGGTTAGACCAAAGGCATTGTATTCTGTGAATAAGTCCTCCACTTGTTCAGCTCTCAAGACTTGCCTAAATTCGGCCACATGATCGTATGGATCTCTAGTGCCATTGAAGTAATTCTTCATGGACTTAACTAGTTGTGTAGGTCTCAAGGTTCTGGTGTGTTCCCTCGGCCTTGGCAAAGGAAAATCATCAACATTTCTTAGGTTCCTTGGAACTCTAGTTCTCTTTGTTTCTTCTCTATCCGTCTCTGCTCGCGTTCGTTCTCTTCCTATTGGGTTGGCAAAGCTTATCTCAGGTCTATCTCTACTTTTCTCCCTTTAAGCTCCATGAGCTTGGGATGTTCCAACTCCTTGGTGGCCAAAAGAGACATTAGATCTTGGTTGGGGAAAAATA
The DNA here is from genome assembly GCA_020310875.1 of Ceratopteris richardii. Classification (NCBI taxonomy): domain Eukaryota; kingdom Viridiplantae; phylum Streptophyta; class Polypodiopsida; order Polypodiales; family Pteridaceae; genus Ceratopteris; species Ceratopteris richardii. Next base: position 40,848,195 of record CM035443.1, on the reverse strand, counting down.
AATTCGCCCTTCCAAGTGTAGGCATGCCTACCGTGCTCTATGACCACAAATATTCTTTCCGAAGTGTTGTCTAAATAGGTCACTTTGCCTGGGCTATCAGGATCTTTGAATTCATAGATCGTGATCGTTCCTATCTCATTAGGCTGATCAGGCTTATACCTCCAAAAGGCTTCATCGGTCTCTCGGTTCAAGAGCAGATCTATGCTCTTATTATCTTGGGGAATCCACTCTGGTGTGAGAATTCTAGTGAGAACTGATTTGCCTCGAGGAGTTTTAGGTTCTACACCCATGTTCCCTTGCTCTAGGTCACCTAAGTCTGTTTCTGGGATCACATTTCCGAATTCATCTGTCCTATCTGGGTGACTGGTGACTACATATATGGTTCCTTCTTTGTCCAAGTATGCTCCATTTCAAACTTGACTGCTGGATGTTCTAGCCCAATGGGTTGATCTGGGTTTTTGATGTGGACCACAGATCTTCCTAGGCCGTCCTCATAGATGCTAGCACCTAATTGGTTGGTCCTAAGGTATTCCAGCTGCGTCTTGTAGGGGCCTTCTACCCTATGTAAATATAGCACACCTAAACTTCCTGTGGGTCTCTCCATACCTTGAGACATCTCTAACTCACTAGTCTCAGAGCTAGGGTAGTACGAGTGATGGCTCAACTGCTGGGCCCAAGACCTAGCAGTATGATTGACACTAGCCTCTGAAGGCCTGAGACTCTGTCTATCTCTCCCTAGGTGTGGTCCTGATCTAAGGTTCATATGCTTAACTGAGCAATCCCAATTTTTACCCAAGGTACAACCTCGTCGCGGATCAATTCGTATCAGTCACTTGGCTCTTTTTTAGTTGATTATCGTGTTTATGATCTTGTCAGATATCACGTCGTCAGGAATACTTGAGTTAATTTCCGCACTTTAATTTGATCGTACCATGTTAAGTTCTTTTGCTTTAAAGTTGTCGGTCACACACAGGTTATCTCTTGACTTGAACTTGATTTCTTAGATAGTCTTGACTTGTCTCGTGCCTATCGTTGCCCTGACTTACTTCTAGCACTATTCACGTGTAGCCTAAGCTAGGAATTGACAGAGGGAGTTGAGAGTATTCCAACGTCACTTGCTGATCCCTTGCCCTTTGGTGCTCAAGAACCCGGTTCTCAAGCTTGCAAAAAGCCCTTGCTCTGGATGCCCTCAAGTGCTCTCAATGGACCTACAAAAGTCGCAAGCTTAGCTCAAGACTTAGATACAAATGACACAACAAATCACTTCCATTCATGAAATTTAGATATCAATTTCTATCTTTATGGCAAACAATTCTAGAGATCCCTTGGTTTTTCTCCCCCTGGATATGGTCAACTTCAAGATACTATATCTAATAATCCTGAGGAAGACAAGAATCACAACAAACGGATTTCGTATGAGGAAGTTATGACAGTTCAGGGTTTTGGAGTTAAAACAGGGTTCAAACAGGCTAACAATTCACAGGATTTTTTTTCTCAAACACACGTGTAGGGACCTCACAAATGCTAATTGATAGACAAATATGCCCAAAATTACCCCCAAAACTTGGAACAAAAACCCTAATATTTTTAGCCGAAAAAGCATGTCAACCGCGATCGACAGGTCTGTCAATCGCGATTGACAGAGGTGTCTGTCGGGGCCTGTTGGTTGCGATCGACACCTCAGTCCCGATTGACAGTGCCAATCGTGATCGACTGAGTCGATCGTGGGTTTTGTCAATCGCGATCGACGGTACCAATCGCGATCGACACTTTTTGTGCGAATTCTGGCGAGATTTCAGTCGATCGTGGGTCTCTCCATCGTGATGGACACGTGGGCACACGAATATATGTGTCAATCATGAAGTTTCTGTCGATTGGGATCGACAGTGTCGATCGCGATTGACTGAGTTGGTCGGGGTCTGTCGGTCACGATTGACAGATGTTGTCGGTCGCGATTGACAGAGGCTGTCGATCGTGGCTGTCGATCGCGATCGATGGTGTCAATCGCGATTGACAGAGAAACACGGAATTTTTCTATTGTGATTTATGATTTAGAATGTGCTCATCTTGTGTGTCATTGTGGTGTACTTTGTTTTACCAAAAGCTCAATTTTTCTGTCGATCGCGATCGACAGAGGTCTGCGACACAGAGACAGTTCCGAGTTTTTCCATACCTATGCGACATCTTAGAGATGATGGGACAACCAGATCGTGCAAGGAAACTCAAAAAACATACAAAAGCAGCACACACAAAGAGCTCTCTCGCTCTCTCTCACAAGTGGAATGAGGGAAATGGAAGGGAGAAGGTGATATGATCAAAAACTGAAATTTTTCGCGATGATGGAGATGGAGGTGGGAGATGGTGATGATGATGATGAGGTAAGAAAGAGAAAAATAAGGAAAAGTAAAGAAATTACCTACAACGCCAACTTCTCCACTCTACGTCTTACCATCACACGCTCGTCCTCAAAGCTCGATCCCCGGCAATGGTGCCAAAATTTGGTGTAGCTCAGTGATGAGTAGCACCACCTTTAATGTCAACCCGGGAAGACGTAAGGATGGTATGATGACCTCGAGCAAGTGAAGGCACAAGTGGGTGAGTGAGAAGCATACAAACATGTACACACATACACACACATGCGCACACACCGTAAGAATAAAGAGAAAGATAATGGAGTCCTTTTAGATTACTTCCAAAATGCTCATACAAGTTCAATTCTATTACAAGCTAACCTCAAAAATGAGCTCTCTAGCTCTATTTATAGTTTTTGACTAGCTTTGGCCCTGTCTAGACCTAGTATCCGGCCTAGTTAAAAATGAGATTCTAGGGCCTATTTGAGGGCTCAAACGAAGTCTAAAAATCATGAAAATTGGTACGATGATACTTCTAATGCTCCTCAAGCTCGAGGACTCCTCGGCTTGCACAAAATGGAGTTACAAAAAGGTGAAATGGTATTTACAATGATTTTTAGTGATGAGAATCATTGTTATGAGGGTGTTGATTTGGGAAAATTTGAATGGCCTACTTGCCAGATCTTCGTTGACTGCTTTGTCTGCTCGGTTCTTCTCGTTGGCTCCCTTGTCTCGTAAGTCCTTGACCGCCTTGACCACTGCCAACAATGTATCTCAAACATTTAAGTCAAGATAGACTAGTTGCAAGATGACTAGCTCCTAAAACTTGTTATTTTTGTACATACACCTACTAGAAAAAAAACAGTGCTCTCAACCGGGTAGGAATTAGACACATTCCTTTTGAACATAGCCAATAGACTTAGCAAGCTTTCTAAGCCAAGTTCAAACACTTCAAATGATCAACTGAGCACTGAGAAAAAAATTTTGCAAAGTCTGGAACATGCCCGCCACTCTCGGGGCTTTGCAGAGATAGACCAGTGAGTAGTAAAATGCAGATTTCTACCAAATTATAATTCAATGACCATGAAAATTTATATGCAGACACTAGACTCAAGCACAAATTCAAAGCACATAAAAACACTGAAATCATGTGTTGCCTTGTGACATTAGGCAAACCAAGTACACTTTGGTCCCTACAAATTTGTTTGAGCATCCTCTCACCCATGTGAGCAAGCCTTTTGTGCCATATCTCCAACTCTGTGAGAGTTTGAGATCCATAGCTAAACAAAGCTATGTTCTCTGTATCTTCCACTTCAAAAGTGAAAAGCCTTCTTGTCTTTTCTCCTTTGGCAATCCTTCTGAAGCCTTGCCGTGGGTCTTCAACATTTTCTCCAAATTTGTTGAATCTAACCTGCAATCCTTTTTCAACAATCTCTCCAAGACTTATTAAATTTTTGGTAATTGTAGGGACATACAAGACTTTGCTTAAGAGGTTCATATTCTCATCTGATGTCTTCACATTACCTATCATCTCCACTGAGTGCTTTCTGTCATCTCTTGTTTGCATTTCATGCTTGTTATGAGGATCTTCCAAATCAGAAAGTAAAGCCACATTTCCTGTTACATTATTTCAGCATCCCAAATCAATGTAAAATATGTGATCATCATCCTTACCCTACTTCACTGATAGATTCATAATCAATAATGAATCTTCTTGAGTTTGGTCCTCTGCATAGTTATTGTAGTCTCTTCTTCCTCTATGGCCACTTTGATAGTTGTTGTTGTTGTAATTGTTGTTCTAGTAGTTGTTATAGCCTCCATTGTATCTACCTCTATTTGATCCATAGCCACCTCTATTGGATCCTCTTCCTCTTGAGTTCCTCAGTTCCTGAAACATTGTTCAATAGTATGATTAGATAAGCCACATATATTGCAAGGTTGAGATGATTGGAATCTCCCCTTGCCTTGCTTTCCACCTCTACCTCTTCCTCTAGCTCTTCCTCTATCTGCAAAGTTTGCTTGGAAAGAGCTACCTTCATCTTCATTCTTCCTATTCTTTGACTTGTCCTTGACCTTAGCTTTATCAGAATATAAGGCAGAAGTTTGAATACCTCTTGAGGACTCACCAGCTTTGCTAATCTTTGCTTCATGAGTGAAGAGTTGGCCCATGAGTGTGTTGAGGTCGGGTACATGCATATCCATGTATAAATCCATGGCTGTTGTGAATGACTCCCACTTGTCATCTGCTTTGATTCCATTTATGATTTTTCTAATGACTTGCTCCTCTTCAATTACCTCTCCAATGCTTCCAAGTTGGTCGTAAATCTCCTTCATCTTTGTGACATAATTAGGCACACTTTGCTTCGGGCTTTTTTTCATTGTTGTGAACTCCATCCACAATTGGTTCTTCCTTGCTCGAGTGTTGGAACAGAAGAAAGAAGCAAGTGCATTCCAAGTCTCTCTTGATGTCTTGCATCCCTTGACATGAGGTTAAAGAAAATCAGAGATTGAGTTTAGAATATAGAACCTTGCAAGTGCATCCTTCAAACACCAATTTTAAAGTCTTTCCACTTCTTCATGTGATGGTTGCCCGTTGTTCCTCATCGTTGGCATTGCTTCATCTCCAGATATGAATCCATATAGATTCCTTCCTTGAAGGTAAGCCTCCATCCTTATAGACCATGTTGGGTATTTGTTTTGATCCGATTTGTTAATTGTTGATGGAAATCCATCTCCCATGTTGCTTGACTATGCTCTGATACCACTGTGAAGAGAGATGGTGGATGCAATTTGAAGATGAGTTGGTGTTTCTACAACCGGCTTCACACCAGCCAACTGAGACTTTAGAGTTGATTAGTAGAGCCTTTGAGCTTCCTAAATCCACCAAAATATCAGCCAAGTACTTTGGTACATGTATCTCAAAAGTTTAGGTCAAGACAAACTAGTTGCAAGATGACTAGCTCCCAAAACTTGCTATTTTTGTACATACACCTGCTGGAAAAAATGAATAGTGCTCTCAACCGGTAGGAATTAGGCAAATTCCTTTTGGATATATCAAATAGACTTAACAAGCTTCATAATCCAAGTTAAAACACTTCAAATGATCAACTGAGCAGTAAAATGCAGATTTCTCCCAAACTATAAATCCAATGACCATGAAAATTTATATGTAGACACTAGACTCAGCTGAGTAGAACTGGAGATATGAGCTTCTGCAGTTACTACTCTGAGTGAGTATAGCAGAGAACAAAACAGAGAAGTAGAGAATGATGAACGTATAGATTCACATATGATTACAAACACATTGGCAATGAATATTTGCACATTGGGAGTAGAATGATAGAGCTATAGGGTAAGCTCTTCAATCTCTACAAAATGACATGAAGTGGTCACGTACAAGGCTTGCTAGTCACCACTTCCTTCTTGCTCTTTTTATAGCTTCTTTTGGAGGGAGTTTTGAATTCAAATTTGAATGGTTCCACCTAAAAGTGATCCCCAAAGTTAGGAAAAATTCCCTCAACTCACTAATTCGTGGTTTTAGGTAGTTAGAGCCACGAGTTTGCTTTTTACATCATGGATGATGTAAGCCATTCTTTTTCTTTTTTCTTTTACACAATTACAAGAGATAAAATGTATTCATTTACACGAGGTGTTCACATGACTAAACATATGAACATAAATCAAATAATATCAAGCATGTAAGCTTGGGTAAAATATGCCAACATAAGTTCCTTCAAAAAATGGTTTTCATCTTTTGCAAATTTAAATTAGAAATGATAGAAATATTTGTGATTGATTCCATTCTTGATGAGAATGATCATGGTGTTCACATTCAATAACATATCTTTGTGCAAAACCCTTGGCAAGAAGCCTCTATTTATACCTAGATATGCTACCATCCAAATTTCTCTTCACTTTGTATACCGATTAATTGCCTATTGCCTTCATGTCCTCTATCTTAGGTACCAATGATTGAGTGTGGTTCTCCACAAGTGCTTTGAATTCTTCTTTCACGGCTTTGTTCCATTCTTCATGCTTGATTTTATCCTCAAAACAGTTAGGCTCTACACATGCAACCATCTTACTCATGTATGCATAAACTTTGGCAATGAAAGAGTCATACATTAATCCTTGAACTAGATACCTTTCTCTTGTTGAGCTTCTTCTCTCATGAGGGTAGAATGAATCTTCTTTTCTTGATTTTAATGTCTGCACTCTATTTTCTATCTTTCCAAACTCTCATTCACTATTGTTATCCATTTTGACCAATAGATTGTGTCAATCATCTTTTTCCTCCTTGCCTTTGCTTCTTATAGAAGTTATCTCTCTTGAATTAGGATTTCTTCTCAATGTGCCTTCCCTTGGAGACATGTTGATACACTGATGTTTTCCTTGAAGTTGAAGGATTGGAAATATCCATACTTTCTTGTGCATCTACATGTTATCTCTTAGCATTGTATGTCTTCAACCTACAATGAATCTTTCATAGCATACCATGGTAGAAATTTTTAAAGATAACATCTCTAGATACCTTCAGCTCTTTTATTTTAGGATCACGACATCTAAAAACCTTTTGTTTTGCACTTGAATAGCTAATAAAGATACACCTTTCAAATTATTCTTCAACTTTATGCCTCAATTCATAAGGCATATGCACGTGACATACACAACCAAAAATGTTAAGATGAGATAGATCCCATTTCTTACCATACCATGCTTCATATAGACTTAAGGCATGTACACCGAAAGTGGGGAACCTATTCATGATGTACATGGTTGTACTTGAAGCATCTTCCAAATAGCATTTTGGGCACATTCATCTCCTTAGGCATCGATCTTCCCACTTTATCTATGTCTCTAGTTTACTCTGTAATCTTATTTTTTTAGGGTGTATACCTGCATGTATATTGCCTTTTGATGTCATTATGGCTTAAAAACGTAGAAAAATCTTTTGAAAAGTATTCTGCATCTGCATCGGATCTAGGAATCTTTATGTACCTACGAATATCCTTTTCAACAAGTTCTTTGAAAACCTGAAATTTACTAAACATTTCAACCTTTGACATCATACAATGCAACCATTTCATTCGTTTTTTATCATCACTAAAGATAATAAAATACCTATCTCTTCCTAATGATGGCTCCTTGGTTGGTCCCCATACATCAATGTGAATGTGCTCTAATGGAAGTCTACTCCTTCGTGTACTCTTCTTGAATGGAAGCCTTGATTGCTTTCCAAATGGACATGCTTCATACAAATGTTGCATATTTGAGAGTGGAAATTTGGAATACCACTTACCACACCTCTCCTTTTCATGTCCTTCAACTTTTGAAGATTTATGTGCCGGATCCTATTGTGCCACAAATCCACGTGGGCTTTTTGCTTGTCACCAAATGTCAAATGGATCCTATGTGATGAGGGTGGTCTTACCTCCATGGTGGAAGTTTCCTTTCTCCAAATTCTCTATTGTAATACCATGCTCAGCCATTTGGTAAGATTATATTCCTTCTAAGCTTCCCTTAGGTTGGATGGATGCAAAGTACAAAATGATAACCTTCATATAGCTTCCTCCCTTGATATGTATTGAGGTGTTTGTTTCTAGCTTCAAAATCCAATTATGAAATTTGATGTACCTTGTAGGTCTACTACAAGTTCTTTCTAGAGCTCTTTTCCAAATTGAAATGGTTTCTTAGATCTCTTTCGAGAGTCCCAAATGCTTGGAAAGTTATACACCCTCACAAGTTGTTTTCTAGAGTGACCTACGGTCACTATTTTGGCTCTTAAATAAAAATCTAGATGCGGAAAAATAACAAAACTTTCCACAATGAAAGAAGAAACTCTCACCTAACATAGCACTTTAAAAAATCAACTTAGATACTCAAGCACTAAGGGAACCAACCTCTTCAATTTTGACTAGTTGTCCTTGTTGCTATCTGCTTATGTGCAGAGACACACACTTCACTATTTTCAACCTCACTCTGAGCTCACTTAGAGGAAAATCATGAAATTTATACCACACTTAACAGACTATTTGAACAAACAAAAACAAGTGAGATCAACTCAAACGAATACCAAAACAAAGAGATACATCTGAAACAAAAGTGTGCTAGAAACTAGCTCACTCTTTAGAGAGGTAGCATACAATGGCTAACTATAGAGAAGTATAAGCTAACAAAATGACTAACAAAGGAAGGGGCTTGTGTGTAACAACTTCTTTACAGTGTAAAATAACTTAGGAAGAGAGTAGAGGTCATGGAAATGCACTTACCACTTGGATTCTATATAGACTATCAAAAGTGTTCCTACAATTTTGCAAGAGTCTTTCAATCAACCACTTAATGTATTTGGTAAGCAATGAATTAGGAACGTGGTTGAAACTTCTTGGTAGCTGATTTCTTGATATGAAGCCTCTAAATGATAGGTCCAATTGTCATCCACACTTTGAGACTTTAGCCAAGGTTTAAGGCAAACATTGACAACACCTATACACCAGAATGGAACATTGTAACAACATTGGCACAACAGAACACTTGAATACTAGAACATCGAAACATAGAGGAACAACCCTAAACACTTTAGCTAAAGTTTAAGGCTTGATTTTTAATAGTAACAAC
>CM035443.1:40559229-40834229 GCA_020310875.1 Ceratopteris richardii | reverse complement strand
CCTGTGATTGAAAAGAAGGCTTGCATCAAACATAGTCTGAGCTAGTTCTACCTTTTTGCACAAATCTTAGTCCTCTCAATCTCTAGATTTGCATGGGTGTAACATTCATCTTACTCAACCATGTTTGGATTTTCTTGAATTTGAGCCTAATAGGCCTTGAACATCATGTCCAAGCCTTAAGGAGTGGGATTAGCTAACACCGATCGTGCTCTAGGTGGTGGTGGAATGCATGGTGAGACTCAATGAGATGGTTGGGATGGTGGTAGTGTTTGATAACGTGTTTTAGCTAAAATTTTGATCCATTTTGTTTTTGTTTCTTTGAAGCTTTCTTCTAGTCCACTTATCTTTCTAGACCATTGTCTCTTCATCCTTTTTGGACTATCTTTACAAGCTCTAAATATTGTTTTGCTATGATTTTGACTCGCTAGCCTTTTATTTCTTTTCTTGACCTATGCCTAGGGTCTTTCAAAGAGCTTGTGCTCTAGGAACTACATGTATAGGATAGTATCTCTCACATTTCCACTAGATTTTACCACCAAGCCAATAACATTGATGGGGGTAATTTTTTTGTGCACTCCCATGGTTTTAAGGAAAATATCTAAGATATTTCTCTCCATGTTTAAGACAAAACCTATGAATGACCAAAGGTTGTGGTTTCAATTTTATTGGAAGTGGACAATCACATATGAGATGATCTCCCTAACATCTATAACATGGTTCTTTAGGAACTTGAGGTCTCATTTGACTTATTGGGGGCCTACGATTTGGATTTCTATACATGACATTGGAGTACTTTTGCTCCACATTGGAGTACTTTTGCTCCCAATTTGGTTGTAATGATGCTTCATATGGATAAATCGCATTATGCTTAGTTGACTCCATGTAGTGGGCCGGTGGGCTATCCACATGGGTGCAAAAAAAACTTTGAGCTTAGGCTCGTATTATTATTGGGGACTCTAGTTGTATGGCTCTACTCAAGTTATCCTCTACTGCAATGCATTTCACTAAAATAACATTCGCAGAGGGTGGTGGTTTCTCTCCTAACACTGGTTCATATCTCTATTGAGTCCTGTAATGTGGCTAGTAAGATTGTTGTGGCCTTTTGTATGGCTCCTATTGGTATTGATTTTGATATATCTATGGCTATTGACATGGATATTGGTAGAATTTCCTAACCACTTGTTTGTTGGGTTTTGAGCAGAAGCGGTATTGACTGCAGGTCATGTGATTAACCTTTCACCTAGTATTGCCAAATGTCTGAAAGTGGCACAAGAGTTATGGAAAGGGAAGCCACCATATTATGATCATCTTCAAGTTTTTGGGTGTGAAGCATATGTTCATATACCCAAGAATCGTAGAAAAACATTGGACCATAAGTCAAAGAAATGCATTTTTCTTGGATATGGTCGAGAAGGAAAATTTAGATACCTCTTATGGGATCCTGAAACACGGTTAGTGATCAAAAGTAGTGATGTAATTTTCAATGAGTGTAAGATGCATAAACAGCCCCTTAAGGAGGTTGAAGTTAGAAGAGTGGTGTTTGAGGATACTAGTCCTCTAGTTAGCATGCATAAAAATGCTGCACATAGGGACGTTCAAGAGAATTTCCGATAAGATCAGTTTGCACATGTTCATGTTCAACAACCATTGGGATGCTCTGCACGTCTCTCACATCCCCTTGATAGATATATTCCAGGCCGTTTAGATTTTGTTATGCTAATAGATGCCATTGAGCATTCTTGCTACAAAGAGGCTATGTAGAGAGAGGATCATGTCAAGTGGGAGTGTGCCATGAAGAGTGAGTTGGATTGTATTCACAAGAATGGTACTTGGGATTTAGTACCTTTGCCAAAGGGTAGGAAGGCTTTACCATGTAAATGGGTATATAAGTTGAAATTCACATCAGATAGTGCTTCTCCAAAGTATAAAGCATGACTTGTTGCAAAGGGTTTTAAGCAACAACATGGTGTTGATTTTGAGGAAATCTTCTCTCCAGTGGTCAAGATGACTACCTTGTGCATGTTGCTTGGATTTGTTGCAATGGACAACTTAGAGCTAGTCTAAATTGAATACAATATAACTTGTAATATTATCGATTAATTATAAAAATTGCATCTATATATATATTAATATTGTATGCATCTAAAAATTCCAATCGTAGAGATCTACAAGAACTGCTAAGATATGCAAAAACAACACCCATATAATATAACTTGTAATATTATCGATTAGTTATAAAAATTTCATCTATATATATTAATATTTGGCATCCATTTATTTAGTAGAGAAAATTCTAGAGTCTCCCAAAAGGTAGAAATTACGATTTAACTCATGATTCAACGGAATTGAGTCTCTTTTCAATACAACACAAACAAATGTCATGAGCAATGTTCATATGTTATGGACTAGTGAGGTGAGAAGGAAGGTTGAGAACTATAGATCACACATTATTGATAGGTCTCATGGAGATAGCTCTTCTGAAGATCGATTTTCCATGGATTCAAAAGACAAGTGCACGATTGTGAAATGCAAGCATATCTAGTCATATGTCTCAAAACACTTTAAGGAGTGCTATATTGCATGATGCCTTTTTCTTGGGCCATCTTCATCCTTGGACATTTAATTAGTGACCTTTCAACCTCGGATATCAACCTCATCTGTGCCTTGACTTTTCTAAGGAATCATTTTGAATCTTTATTATCTCGATCTTCATCAAACTACCCTACCACATTCTTTATCCTTAGAGGATAAATCCCACTAATTAAAAGTTACTTCATAAGTATCCGAAGTCATTAAGAGTTGTAAATTCTCTAGCTCAAGTGTTGAGTGGAGCTATCATCATTTTCTACCTTTTCTTCACCTTCAGTGCAATTGGCATGCAAGGATCACCTACCTTCCCCTTTGATGATGTCTCTAAACACAGTTATACACAAATTTTCCATACCTTAGGCTCAAAAGGAGAGGTTAGGAAGCCTTGGAATAAACACCACATTTTATGTGTTTATTGTTGGTATGGAAATGATGGTGGGCACGGTTCTCCCCACTTGTATATATAGATGGAAGCTATCTCTGGATCACTCATATGTGTCCATTTCTCTACCTCACAGATTTATTTCTTGAGTACATTTCACATGCATGTTTTTTTGGGTATGTGCAAGCAAAAGAGGTTTCTTCAATTTTTATCAGAGCATGGTACACTCTTGTGTAGAGAGAACACTTCATTTGTCATAACACATAGCAGAGAGCCATGGCAGGATCTTGAAGAGTGAGAAGGAGAGGAACATATTCTCTCTGCTCCCATGTGTTGGCATGTAGGGTATATATATATATATATATATATATATATATATATATATATATATATATATATATATATATATATATATATATATATATATATATATATATATATATATATATATATATATATATATATGTGTGTGTGTGTGTGTGTGTGTGTTGGTGCATTTCAAGCCTTCACCTTTGGCTTGGAACCCTTGAAGGATATCACTATGTGAAGCTAGAACCATAGGAACACTTGCCTATGTGTTATTACATTTTACTCATTGTAAAAGTCTATATGACTTGGCATTTACTTGTAATCACTTACCTACTTGATTAGTCATGGAATTTGGATGGTGTAATTGGAGAGAATATCTCCTCACTTTTAGAGGAGTGACTATAGGAGATTTGAATTTGAATCCAAATTCAAATCTCAACTCAACTCATATAAAAGACAATGTAAAAAGTCGCGGGTTAGCTAGTCCAATTGAGCTCACTGCCCGAGGCATTCTACCATTGTAACTCTGTGTGTGATAGTGCTACTTCATAGACTACACCACAACACCTCATTTAGCTATGCTTGTCATGCTAATGGGATTGTACAACTACATCAATCAATAGAAGTATACACATTCATTATCTCTGTTTTCTCTGAGTCACCATCTCCAAGTCTGTCAACTTCAAAGGGGCATATCTCAGGATCTACAGAACCAAATCAAGTGATTCAAGGCTTGTTAGAACCAGCACAAAGTCTTCTACACGCCTACAAAATTTGAAGATCATTGGATCAGCCATCTCGGAGAAATATCGCTCGAAGTGACCTCTGGTATTCTTCTGTAGAGCTCCTAAAAAGTCGGGAGTGTCCCTAACTTTGCTAAAGTGATTTCTCTGAGTATAGTCTATCATTTTATCTCATTCCACTTGCAAATGGTAGCTTACTAAGCTAATAGAATATCTCTAGAAGGAATTTTGTCAATTGTAAGTGTGCTGGTCACACTGAGTGAAAGACTGAGCAGGTATCATGACAAAAATAGAAAGTTTTTGAGCTTTGTGATTTACAAACTTATCTGTTTTGATCAAGTCAGTACTCAAACCTTTTCCAAAGTACATATAGCATATTTTGGTATCATTTGGAAGCTCAAGGAGTCTACTAAGCATATCTGAAGCAAAGGAGGGCTGAAGCAAAGCAGGTCTAGCAGCTTCAACTCAATCTCTTGAGTGCATCCAACCATCTCTCCCAACAGTGGTATCAGAGCTAATAAGGTAAACATGGGAGATGGTTTTCCTTCATTCATTGACAAATTGGACAGGAACAATTACCAAGCTTGGTCTCTAAGGATGAAGACCTATCTACAAGGAAGAAGCTTATTTGGATTCATATCAGGAGATGAGGAATTGCCCTCATTCAAAGCTAGAGGACTACCCACCAAGGATGAACAAGAGAGACTCAACCAATGGTGTGCAAAGGATGCTTTGGCAAGGTCTTACCTTCTTAACTCTATATCTGATTTCCTTTTACCTCATATAAGGAACTGTAAGACTTCCCAAGAGATTTGGGAAACTCTTTCAACATATTTCTCTTCCAACACAAGGGCCAGGAAGAATCAACTGTGGATTGAATTCACAACCCTTAGGAAGCAGCCCAAGCAATCAGTCTCAGAGTATGTGACCAAGATTAAAGATGTGGCAGACCAATTAGCAAGCATTGGAGAGGAGATTGAAGAGGAGCAAATAGTCAGGCAAGTAACAAATGGACTCAAGGCAGATGATAAGTGGGAAAGCTTCACCACTGCAATGGATCTCTACATGGACATGCATACCCCAGATCTCACAACACTCATGGGCCAACTATTCACACATGAAGCAAAGTTTACAAAGGCAGGAGATCAATCAAAAGGTAACAACCCCTCTGCTCTATATACTGATAAGAAGGTTAAAGATAAAGGTAAAAGTAAGAAGGTTGATGAAGAAGGTTCTACCTCCCAAGCAAACTATGCAAGGAGAGGTAGATCCTCAAGAGGAAGAGGCAGAGGAGGTAAGTCAGGTAGGGGGAGACCCTACAACTCATCACCATGCAACATTTGTGGATTGTCCAATCATACCACAGATGAATGCTACAAGAACTACAAGAATCAGAGAGGAAGAGGCTATCAAAGAGGTGGATACTCTCAAGGGAGAGGCAGGTTCAACCAACACCGAGGCTACAATGGATACAACAATCAATACAACAACAATTACAATCACAACCACAATGGTAATTATCAAGGTGGATTCAGAAATAGAAGGGATTACAAGAACTACACAGAGGAGCAAGATGACTCCCTATTGATCATGAACATGACCTCCAAGGCAGGTACAAATGATGATCATTTATTTTATATTGACTCAGGATGTTCTAACCATGTAGCTGGCAATGTGGCACTACTCTCTGACTTGGAAGAACCCAAGGGCAAACATCAGGTATAGACAGGTGATGATACTAAACATTCTGTTGTAAAGATTGGAAATGTAAAGACATGTGATGGTAACCAGAATCTATTGAGCAGGGTACTTTATGTACCAACCATCACCAAGAATCTAATGAGTGTTGGTCAGATTGTGGAGAAAGGTTTGCAGGTCAGGTTCACTCAACATGGAGCATATGTGGAAGACCCAAGACATGGTTTCAAAAGAATTGCCAAGGGAGAGAAATCAGGTAGATTGTTTACTTTTGAGCTAGAAGACACCAAGAATATTGCTTTATACAATTACAAGGATCAAACACTTTCAGAGTTAGAAATATGGCACAAGAGGTTAGGTCACATAGGTGAAAGAACCCTAAAGCAAATGTGCACTGATCAATGTGTGCTTGGGATACCTAATGTATCCAAGCAACACATGATTTACAAGTGTGGAGCATGTCAGTTTGGTAAGTCTCACAGGTTGCCCTATTCAAGGAAAGGTTTCATGCATGAAGACTATCTAGACTTGGTACACACAGATGTTTGGGGACCTAGCAAGGATCCCTCCATTTCAGGTTCAAGGTATTATGTGTCCTTCATTGATGACTATAGCAGGTGGACTATCTTATACTTTATGAAGCATAAAGATGAAGCGTTTAATTGTTTCAAGAGGTATCTTGCACTTGTTGAAAACCAAACAGGAAGAAGCTTGAAGAGGCTAAGGTCAGATGGAGGAGGAGAGTACTTCTCCAATGAGTTTGAAGATTTCTTGCAGGAAAGAGGCATCAAAAGGGAGATAACCACAAGGTACTCACCTGAACAAAATGGAGTAGTTGAAAGAAGGAATAGACTCATAGTGGAAACAGCTAGGTCTATGCTTAATGAAAAGAAGCTGCCAAATTATCTTTGGGCAGAAGGTGTATCCACTGCCACCTATCTCATAAATAGGTTGCCATCCAAATCACTTGATGGCATGACACCATATGAAGCTTGGCATGGTAAAAGACCTTCTTTGGATCATTGCAAAATCTTTGGTTGTGTAGCATATGTGCATATTCCCTCACAGGTAAGGGGAAAGCTAGACCCTAAAGCTGAAAAATGTATCTTCATTGGTTATGATTTGAACCAAAAGGGATACAGATTCTACAACCCAACAAACAAAGGCTTCAAGGTAAGCAGAGATGTCATCTTTGATGAGAATGACTCATGGTATGAGAATGAATGCAGGAAGGTTAGTCTACCTTATGACATGGAAGAAGATTTTCCAAGGCTTACCAAGGAGGAACCAATCCAGAAAGAAGACTCAAGCTTAGATGATGATAATACAATTAACCTTGAGGAATTCAAGGCATGGAAGTCCAAAGGAAAGATGAAGATGAAGAAGCTAGAGGATATACCAGAATCCTCAACTCAAGCAATGAGGAGATCTCAGAGAGAAAGTAAGAAGCCTATCAGATATGGGTATGATACTTCTCTTGTAACCAAGCATTCTGTATATCTTGCAAAGGATTTGTTGAATGAAGAACCAGGTACCTATGAAGAAGCAATCACCAAACCAGAATGGAAAGGAGCTATGGATGAAGAAATAGAAGCTCTCAAGGAGAGTGACACATGGGACTTGGTACCCAAGAAGGACTCTATGAAGGTGATAGGATCCAGATGGATCTACAAGCTAAAGAGGAATTCTGATGGAACATTAAACAGGTACAAAGCTAGGTTGGTTGCCAAGGGTTTTGCACAAACCCAAGGCATTGATTATGAGGAGACATTTTCTCTTGTTGCTAAGATGCCAACTATCAGAATATTGGTGAGTGTAGCTGCATCCAAGAATTGGAACATGTACCAATTAGATGTCAAGAATGCTTTCTTGAATGGATGGATATCTGAAGAAGTCTACATGTCACAACCACCTGGCTATGAAGATCCCAAGAAGGTAAACTATGTTTGTAAATTGAAGAAGGCTCTATATGGTTTAAAGCAGGCACCTAGAGCATGGAATTACAGGTTGACAACCTACCTCCAAGATCAAGGATTTGTGATGAGTAAAGCAGACACTTCTCTATTCATAAAGAGGAGTAGTACAGAGGTAATCTACTTGTGTGTTTATGTTGATGACATCATCATTACAAGCAATGATGTCAATGGAATTAGACACATCAAAGGACAGATGATGAAAGAATTCAAGATTAATGATATTGGATTATTGAAGTACTTCTTAGGTCTTGAGTTAGTCTACACCAACTCAGGTATATATATCACTCAAAAGAAGTATGTACAGGATATGGTCAAGAAGTTTGGCTTGCAGGATGCTAAAGTCTCAACTACTCCAATGGAGGTCAACCTAAAGCTAAGTGCTCATGAAGGGGATGAAATACAAGACATTACAGGATATCAAAGCATGGTAGGCAGTTTGAATTATGCTACTTTGACAAGAATTCACATAGCATATGGAGTTAGTGTGCTAAGCCAATTCATGCACAAACCAAGGGTACCTCACCTAGAGGCAGCAAAGAAGATCTTGAAGTATTTGAAGGGAACTCAGAACCATGGTTTGTATTTTCCTTATACATCAGATATTGACATTAAAGTATATTCAGATGCAGATTGGGCAGGATGCAAGGATGATAGGAGGAGCACATCAGGATACATATGTTTTGCAGGTGATAAACCTATTTCTTGGTCAGCCAAGAAACAACCTACAGTAGCTTTGTCATCTACTGAAGCAGAGTATAGAGGGCTTGCCAATGCCACTCAAGAAGCTATCTGGTTAAAGCTTTTATATACAGAGCTAGGCTTACACACTAGGCCTCCAATCATTTTTGGAGATAACACAAGCTCTCTTCACCTTGCAGCTAATCCAATATATCATGCTAGGACAAAACACATAGAGGTTCATTACCACTATGTGAGAGAAAAAATGCTAAGCAAAGACATTCAATTGACTTATGTGTCTACTAATATGCAATGTGCAGATTTACTCACTAAAGCATTGGATGGAAACAAGTTATGCAGATTCAAATCCATGATTGGATTACAGGATGTGATTGAAGACTAAAGATGAAGACTTAAGCCAAAGTGCTTGGCTTGAGGGGGAGCTGTTGGTGCATTTCAAGCCTTCACCTTTGGCTTGGAACCCTTGAAGGATATCACTATGTGAAGCTAGAACCATAGGAACACTTGCCTATGTGTTATTACATTTTACTCATTGTAAAAGTCTATATGACTTGGCATTTACTTGTAATCACTTACCTACTTGATTAGTCGTGGAATTTGGATGGTGTAATTGGAGAGAATATCTCCTCACTTTTAGAGGATTGACTATAGGAGATTTGAATTTGAATCCAAATTCAAATCTCAACTCAACTCATATAAAAGACAATGTAAAAAGTCGCGGGTTAGCTAGTCCAATTGAGCTCACTCCCCGAGGCATTCTACCATTGTAACTCTGTGTGTGATAGTGCTACTTCATAGCCTACACCACAACACCTCATTTAGCTATGCTTGTCATGCTAATGGGATTGTACAACTACATCAATCAATAGAAGTATACACATTCATTATCTCTGTTTTCTCTGAGTCACCATCTCCAAGTCTGTCAACTTCAAAGGGGCATATCTCAGGATCTACTGAACCAAATCAAGTGATTCAAAGCTTGTTGGAGCCAGCACAAAGTCTTCTACACGCCTACAAAATTTGAAGATCATTGGATCAGCCATCTCGGAGAAATCTGGCTCGAAGTGACCTCTGGTATTCTTCTACAGAGCTCCTAAAAAGTCGGGAGTGTCCCTAACTTTGCTAAAGTGATTTCTCTGAGTATAGTCTATAATTTTATCTCATTCCACTTGCAAATGGTAGCTTACTAAGCTAATAGAATATCTCTAGAAGGAATTTTGTCAATTGTAAGTGTGCTGGTCACACTGAGTGAAAGACTGAGCAGGTATCATGACAAAAATAGAAAGTTTTTGAGCTTTGTGATTTACAAACTTATCTGTTTTGATCAAGTTAGTACTCAAACCTTTTCCAAAGTACATATAGCATATTTTGGTATCATTTGGAAGCTCAAGGAGTCTACTAAGCATATCTGAAGCAAAGGAGGGCTGAAGCAAAGCAGGTCTAGCAGCTTCAACTCAATCTCTTGAGTGCATCCAACCATCTCTCCCAACAATATATACATATATATGTGTATATATATATATATATATATATATATATATATATATATATATATATATATATATATATATATATATATATATATATATATATATATATATAGAGAGAGAGAGAGAGAGAGAGAGAGAGAGAGAGAGAAGAGAGTTCTTGACTCCCACATGTATGACATGCTAGAAAGGAATGGATAGATCTACCTCATCCATCCATTTGTGGTGTACGAAGTATAGTAAAACCTCATATTAAGCATTTTCAGGGCATCTGTGCAACATGTGTGGGACAATCCTCTATATCCAATATGTGCAACAACTTTTCTCGCTCATGCTGAGCCAAAATTGGATCGAGCATCTAGAATATATAGCTAAGGTGCACCCATTAAGTCCATAGAGTCTAGCATCCTCTTTGTGTGCATCACATAGGAGCCGGTAGAGTAGGATGAATTTCCATATGCATAGACTCTATTCGAATCGGTTAACATTGTCAAGAGAATGGAGATAAGAAAGAGAGTTCTTACATGCTCTCACACAAGGAGAGGAGCACACAAAGATTGAGGAAAGGACAAATGATCTAGTTCTAATACTTTTATTACATACAAAGAATATAGAATAATGACCTAATACAGTAGTACAACTAGTAAAATATATGAAGAGCTATACATAAAGAAAAACCTAATATCTAGGACTGAGTGAGTTGGCAAAAGCCAGATGTGGCATCACTTTTGGTAGATACACCTTGTGAAGCTCAATGAAAGTATCCGTGACATATGAAGGTGTAACCACTATACATGTCAAAGAAGTGAAAAATGGTATATGTCATACTTGATCATCACATGTTGATCTCGATATCTCAATACTCCCCCTCAAGCTCAACATCATGTCTTGTAATCCAAGAATCTTTTGAAACTTCTTTAGCTTCTCTATTGCAACTACTTTACTAAGAATATGAGCAACGTACTCAATTGTCTTCACAATGAAAATTTCAATATCACCCACTAATACCTTATCCTTGATGAATTTATAATGTACTTCAATATGCTTTGTTCTAGCATGAAAGGAAGGACTTCATGCTAAATGTATGTTTCTAAGATTAGCACAATAAATGTTGATAGGCTCCTCCAATTACATACCTAAATCGACAAATAATATCTCTAGACACAATGCCTGAGATGTTTTCATTGTAGATCACTCAACCCCTATACTCATGAAAGCAAGAGTTGGTTGCTCCTTACTATTGCATGTGACAACAACTCTCCCAATTGAGAATAAAAAACCAGTAGTTGATCTTCTATCTGGAATACTTCGAGCCCAATCTACATCACTGTATCCATGAAACTATAGATCTACATTAGCTTCTTGAAAAGATGAATAATCTAAAGTAGCATTCACATAATTTTGATATTTATCAAATAATCGCAATGTGGTTTCCTAGGAATATGCATAAATTAAATCTCAAGTCCCATAATGTAGCTTAGAATAGGCCTTGTAATTGGAAGATGTATAGAACTAGCCACAATTCTCTTAGACATAGTAGCATTTTTAAGGGCTTCACCTAAGGTAGTATCCAACATCAAATTCTCATCCAATGGCATAACAATTGGCTTATAGTCAGCCATACCATACTCTTGTAGCAATATTTCATGCATATTGTATTTGGGAGAGCCATTTACATATTTTTGTATCCATAAAATGAATCCCCAAAAAGTAGCATATCACACGAAGTTCTTTTATGACAAATTCCTACATAAAGATTTTCCTTACCTCTTCGTAGATTTCTTTATTATCACCACCTAGAATCAAGTCATGAACATAAATAGCCACCATTTTGATGCCATTATTATGTTGAGATTCAAGCTTCAACCTTAGTACCTTTTCATACCTTCAATGGATGCCACTTGGAGAAATAAGAAGCATGGAGCTAACCATGAGTCCTAGTGTTCAACATGTTAATTTGAATGCCTCTTCATAATAATCAATTACTACCTATCATACTTAGGTTTGATAGAGCCCTTAATGTAGGAAATGGGATCCTAACATCTAGGGCATCTTTTCAAGATTATATCTATACATTATGTAGTTCAAAAGAGTGATCCTGCATGTGTGCATGATCTCATAGATTTAGAATACACTGGTAGACCTCTTGCTTAGCAAACCCCCTACGTGCTTGAGTGATTTTATTAGACTTTGTGTAGCCATATCTAGATCATCGATCCCTATGTATAGGCGCTAGATAGCTTTGATTGTTGAGGAGATTTTGCTTATCAAATCTTACTAGTGTATTATGATCTTTGGATAGTTTGAATGCTATTCTTTTCTCCTAAAGTTTTGATGAAGCTCATACCAAACCTTTGCATATTCTAAAAACAAAACTTTAGAAGTGAACAATGGTCTCTCTGTGCATGCGTAGTCAGGAAAGAACTTTTCTATCTTGGAGGCATTGGTTCTCACTATAGGAGTGAGCATTTTGACTTGCATTATCAAGTTCAATAAATTTAGTTTATTTGCACCAAAGCATATAGGTTCAATCCCTAAGAGTTGAGAGGAGAATTCATTTGGCTGAACATAGGCTATGTCCTTGTGAGGACATCTATGCTTCAAGGATGCATAAGCTAGTTGATCTTTGTTTCATGAGGGGTATCAGAGCATTTAGACATACAATGACATTTAAGGAGAACTAGAAGAAACCACTGAAGGAGATTGAAGAAAGGCGAGCTTTTGGATCAAGTTTAAAAGAACACAACCAAGTTAAGTGGAGTCTACTAGTGAACAAGGAGTGTTGGAGATTGACGTCTGCAGAAGCACGCGAACAGCACAAGGAAGAAGAAGAAGCTTGGAGCACAAACACACATTACTGAATGTATTACTAGAGAATGTACAAAGATCAGTAGCCCATTAGGGCACTAGGTGTATATACAAGCCGGGGGAAAAGAACCTCCTAAAGAGGGAAAAAAGTGTCGCGGCAGTCCTAGAGTGTTCACACACATCACTACCTAAATATATCAACAAATCCCCCCTGGGAGTGATGCAGTGAATAAGGAGCTGGCACTCATGTATAAGGAAGTTCCAAGCTATGTGGAAATCACTCCACAAAAGGAAGTAAGCCCAAAGCTTTGCGGAAAGCTTCAAACTTCTCCCTAGGCAGAGCCTTCGTGAAAAGGTCTGCAATGTTCTCCTGCGTGGGCACATATGCCAAGCTGATCTCCCCAGCAGAGAACCTCTCCCTGACATAATGATAATGCACCTCAATGTGCTTAGTGCGAGCATGGAACACAGGGTTCCTCGCAACTGCCAATGCGCTCTGACTATCAGTGAAGATGGTGGTGGCAGAAGACTAACCAACACCCAAATCAGCCATAAGGCATCTGAGCCACACACACTCAACAGTAGCTGTGAAAGCTACCCTATACTCAGCCTCACAACTGGAAGTGGCCACAGTAGGCTGCTTCTTGCTCAACCAAGATATACATGAGCTACCAAGCATGAAGCAAAAGCCACTAGTGGGCACACGAGTGTCATAGCAACCAACCCAATCAGAGTCAGAAAAAGCATGCAAATCTGGCGGTAATGATCCCCCCTTGGGATAAAACAACCCAAGTAGCCGAGTACCACTCAAGTAGCAAAAGATGCGCTTAACCGCCTGCCAATGCTTGACTCCTAGGCAATGCATAAATCTGCTCCTCTGTGAGACAGCAAACTGAATATATGGCCGAGTAATGCATAAGTAAATCAAGCATCCAATAGCCTGCTGATAGAGAACAATATCAAATGCATCTCCAGCATCATGAAGACTCAATCGTAACTGCATTTTGCCCAAAATACAGCCTTCACAAACATGTTTTCTAGGTGCCTCAAGTTTGGGCAAAGAGGACACCATTTTAGATTTCTGCAGGCGTAGCAAACTAGCAAAATTCAGATGACCAAAGTGTGCATGCCAAAGCTTTGCATCTGACATAGCCTGAGAATCATTTACTGCACATGCCAAATCATTTTCAGATCTTTCATATTCTATGAGCTTATACAACCCATGACATAAAATGCCAGAAGCAATAATCACATTGCCATTTCACAGATCATGAATTGTACACCTGTCATCAACAAATTTCACAACCAAGCCAATCTTGGCTAATGCAGAAACTGATAACAGGTTCTTTTTTATCCCTGGCATAAATAAAGCATCTGACAAAGTGAAAGAACTACCATCAACAGTAGTCAAAATGATCTTACTAACTCCCATAACAGGATAAGAGGAGTTGTTAGCGCATGTAACAGTATTCCCTATAGGGGTAGGCTCGAGTGAAGAGAAGAAACTGCGCTGCGAGGTAATATGTTTGGTTGCCCCACTGTCAAAATTCCAAACATCTGAGTCTACTGCAGACATGCACTGATCATGAGAAGATGGCTCATAATTGCACACAGTAGTAAATGCCCATTCTTCTTCCTGCACAAGATTTGTAGACTCTGTTTTTGGTGTAGAGGCCTCTCCAACAACCATTCTAGCCTCTTTCTTCTCTGCCTCTTTAGCAGCCAGTTTTGGACATTTCTTTATGATATGATCATTCCCTTTACAATAGTTACAAAACAATTTCTACTTTTCTGATTTCTTCTCATCTTTATCTTCCTTCTTCGAATATGCAGAATTAGCAGATTTCTGCTTACTAGTTGAAGAGCTCCATTTTCCTTTGCCCTTCTGACTAGCCAGGAAAGCTTGATCTGCAACTCGCATAATGGACCTATTTTGCCTGGACTGATCTTCCTGCAATAGAACAAAGACTAACTCCTCAAATGACATGGCATTTGGATTGCCTTTCATCATCAACCGAAGAGTAGAAGCAAAACTCTGATATGAATCAGGAAGACCATTCAGAACGGTCTGCACAAGTGAGCTATCTGGTATAACCTCATCAGCAGAAATCAATTGTTCCTTCAATTCTTTGATCTTCGTTAGGAAACTGTCCATAGAATCACCTTCATTCATGTGCTCACTCTCCAACTGTTTTTGGAGGTAAGCAACACGAGCCTCATTCCTAGCTTGGTACAATGTGGTAAGTGTATCCCAAGCATCCTTAGTTGTTTTGCAAGAGCAAATGTGAGGAATAATGGCACATTTGACAGACAAAGCTATCAATGCATGTGCTTGGGCATCTCTGCCATCCCAGTCAATCTGCTCTATAGTAGGTGCAGTAGAAATAGTAGCATGAACAGGAATCTACGGAATATCATCTTCGACACCATCTTCATCAGCTCCAGCACCTATATTTGCAGTACCTGTAGTCAGAGGTGTAACAAGAAGTCTTTGAACACCCTTCACAATGTTCCAGAATCCTTTTGCAACCAACACATGTCGCATCATATAAGCCCATAACGGGTAGTTGGTACGATCCAACTTATCCTCAACACCCAACATATGGAATACATCACTGCTTTCAACCATGGCCGGTGACTAAAATACCTTGATGCAGAAAATTGATTGTATCTCAAAAATTTGAACATAACTACCCAGACAAAATCTATTAGACCTGTAGCATACTTTGAGACGCTTATACTAGCGAACAAAAACTGGTATATACCTTTGGCACAAAAAGACGAAATAGCCTACACAAGCGCTACAATAGTACGTTCGGAGGTCAAAACCAAATTTTGTGCGAATTTGAGACTGCAAACGAAGGAGTGTCGATGGCGCCCTAGATGAAGCGACGACCTGCTCTGATACCAATTGTTGGAGATTGACGTCTGCGGAAGCACGCAAACAACACAAGGAAGAAGAAGAAGCTTGGAGGACAAACACACAATACTGAATGTATTACTAGAGAATGTAGAAAGATCAGTAGCCCATTAGGGCAATAGGCATATATACAAGCCGGGGGAAAAAAACCTCCTAAAGAGGGAAAAAAGTGCTCCGGCGGTCCTAGAGTGTTCATACACAGCACTACCTAAATATATCAACAAGGAGAGCATCTACTTCGTTTTCATACTTGTAAAGCACAAAGGTAAAAGCTATTGTTATTTCCCACTTCGCTTGCATCAAAGTGATCTAAGAAATTACATTAAAGTACATTGTATCTGTGTATAGCACTCAAATTAATAAATTAGATAAGATACTTTATCAGCCATGGCGACATAGAATATCTAGTTACCTCATGGGGAAAGGATTATGGGGTCTCATTAGTGGTAGAGATGAAAGACTTCGGTTGGTTGAGAATCCAACTCCTGATTAATTAAGGAAATCTAAAGAGTGGAATGAGAGATAGAAGAGTCATCTTTGTATTATCACAACACACTAGCAATGCCATGATAGGTCATATACAAGATCCAAATACCTCCACAAAGGTATGGGAAGCCCTTGCAAGAATTCACTCCACTTTTAACAAAGCCAAAAAATTCCAATTGAAGAATGAACTCAACAAATTTAGGAAAAAGCCTAGTAGCATTATAAATGATTATATTCTAAGGAAAAAAAAAGTGTGTGATGCATTAGGATCCATAGGTTGAAATATAGGTGATGTTGAACTAGTTGCATACACCTTGAATGGGTTAAGGGATGATGAGAAGTGGAAGGCTTTTACAATATCTATGTTTCTCATAGATACTCTTCTCGACTTTCAGTAATTGGTGGCTTTGATGGTGACTGAGGACATGAATATTGGAGGCTCAATAGCAAAAGGCAATGAAGTCCAAGCATTCTATGCAGGTAAAGGTAGAGGAAGAGGAAGGAACCAAGGTAGAGGTAGAGAAAGGCAAGGGAGAGGATTAAATGGTGATCTTGATCAAGACGAAGGAAACAAATTTTCTCATCAAGAAGAAAAGGCAAGTTTAGAGGAAGAGGTGCAAGAATAGAGACAACCACAACTCAAAAGTTTGCTTGGCCACTATGCAAAGGATTGCTATCAAAGCGAGAAGAAAAACTTAAACTACAAAGAATAGGTATTTATGCATCTACTTCAAATGAGAATAAAAGTAAGCTAGATATAATATAGACAAGTGACTAAAATATATAAGGATCAAGCACATGGTACATTGTTAGTGGATGCAACAATCATATGAGCTCCAGCAAAGATTTTGTTTCAAACATGGAGGTGCCACTAACCAAAGGGCATGTGGAAATAGGTAATGATACTCCGTATGCTATCACACAAATAGGTGATGTTATCTTGGGTGGCTCTGAGAAGGTTAAGTTCTTGAAAGATTTCTACAGGTTCCCTCAATCACAAGAAATCTAGTTTTTGTGGGTCAAATGGTTGAGAGAGGTTCTAGGTCAATTTCAATTAGAAAGAATGATTTGTGTAAAACCCTAAGGAGATGTACATATTGATAGCAAAAGGCAAGAAGGAGGGAATGCTATTCACATCGGATGTGAAGCATTATTTCAACCACTCAATCTACTTCACATATGGAAGTAGGAAGGTAGTAGAATTGGACCTATCACACAAAATGTATGGACATATCAATACTATGAGATTGAAGGATATGCAAAGAAACTCTATAATCAAAATGTTAAGAATCTGTGTAAATCTTGTTGATTGGGTAAGTAGACTAGGTTTCCTTTCAACAAGAGCAATTATGTGAGCTATCATCAACTTGACCTTATCCATATAAATGTGTGAAGACAACAATGGAGAACTCAATTGGTGGTAATAAGTATTTTTTAGCCTTCATTGATGATTGTAGAAGGATGAATTACCTTTATTTTATGAAGCATCAATAAGCAGTCTTTTATTTCTTCAAGAAGTTCAAAGTTATTATCGAAAAGGAATGTGGTATGTATATCATCAAGTGTTTAAGGTCAAATGGAGAAGAGAATACTTCTCGCATGAGTTCCCTAATTTATTGGAGACAAATGGCATCAAGAAAAAAATCACATGCATGTGCACACCACAACAAAATGGTGTGGTAGAGAGGAAAAATAGGTACATTGTAGAATGTGCTAGGGCCATGGTAAAGGAGATGAGTATGACTGATTGCTATTGGGATGATGCATCAACCACTAAATATATATTTTGAGCACAACTCCCACATGAAGGATACATAATACTACAGCCTATAAAGCTTGGTATAATAGGAAGACAAATGTATCACACTTGAGACTCTTTGAGAGGCACAAACTAAAGCAATTTGTTCAGGTGAGGCTCACGTCCTTGTATAAAGATAAGCCCCCCTTATAGGAGTAGTCATTGAGATTTCGTAGATTCAAAAGGCCTTGCATGAGTAAAGCCATCCTCATAAGACAATGTAAAAAATACACTATTATTTGCATTATGAAGAGATCTGCAATAACTTCTAAGAGACACAACAACAACATCCATACAACATAACTTGTAAACATTATCAATTAATTATAAAAATTACACACACACACACACATATATATATATATATATATATATATATATATATATATATATATATATATATATATATATATATATATATATATATATATATATATATATGTATATATATATATATATATATGTATATATATATATATATATATATATATATATATATATATATATATATATATATATATATATATATATATATATATATATATATATATATATATATATATATATATGTGTGTGTGTGTGTGTGTGTGTGTGTGTGTGTGTGAGTGTATGGGTGTGTGTATAGTATCCATTTATAGGAGGGAGAAACTTCTAGAGTTTCCCATTAGGTGGAAATTATGACTTCACTCATGATTCAAAGAATGGAATTCTTGTTGAATACAACTTAAACAAATGTCACTAGCAATGTCCATATGTTTTGGTGGAGCGAGGTGAGAGGCAAGATGAGAACAATAGGTTACAATGTATTGATACATCTAATGGAAATGGCTCTCTTGAAGATCGATTTTCGATGGATTCAAAAGACAAGTGCACAATTCCGAAATGCAAATATATCTAGTCATACTTCTTAATAGACTTTAAGGATTGCTATACTGTATTCTACCATTGTCTTGGGCCATTTTCATCCTAATTGGAGATGTAATTATTGATCTTTCAATCCAGGATATCTATCTCCTTAGTGTCTTGAATTTTCTATGGAATCATTTCATCTCTTCATTATCTAGATCTTGATCAAACTACCCTCTCACATTCTTTATCTTAAGAGGAGAAATTCCAATAAATTAAAGTACTTTGACAAGTTTGAGAGCTCATTAAGTATTCTAAATTCCCTAGATCAAGGAAGTCTTGAAATGTAGAACACATTTTATGTGGTTAAAAATGATATGAGAATGATGGTGGATATGGTTCTACGTGTTTGTATATATAGATGGAAGCTACCTCTAGATCATTGATATGTGTCCATTTATGGACCTCATAGTCTTCTCTCTCGATTTCCTTTCACACTCATGTTTTCTTCTAGGTATGCACATGCAAAAAAATTTTCAAGATTTGGTATCAAATTATGGTACACTTGTGTGGAGAGCATCAATTTATTTATTACAACACAGTAGAGAGCCATGGAGGGCTCTTGAAGGGAGGGAGTGAGAGGAACAAATTCTCTCTCTTCCCATTTGATGGCATGTAGGAGAGAGATATAGAGAGAGATAGAGTGAGAGACTGGGAAAATCATCGATGAAAGTCACGAAGTAAAGATCGTTTACAAAAGAGGGTGTCTCCATAGGACCTCAGACATCTTTGTGAACAAGCTACAATTTCTAAGGAGCTCAAACTGAACCATCTTTTGGGAATAAGGAATGCTACATTTTTTCCAAAATACAGCCTTCACAAACATGTTTACTAGGTACCTCAAGTTTGGATAGAGAGGACATCATTTTAGGTTTCTATAGGCATAGCACACTACCAAAATTCAAATGACCAAAGCATGCATGCCAAAGCTTTGTATTTGACATATCATGTAGTGCACATTTTCATAGATTTTTCATAGTGTATGATCTTATACAACCCATGACATAAAATGCCAGAAGCAATAATGACATTGCCATTTGAAATATCATGAATTGTACATCTGTCATCAAGAAATTTCACAATCAATCCAATCTTGCCTAAAGTTGAAACTGATAACAAATTCTTCTTGATCCCTGGCACAAATAAAGCATCTGACAATGTAAAAGAACTACCATCAGTAGTAGTCAGAATGATCTTACCAACATTCATGATAGGATGAGAGGATTTGTTGGCACATATGATAGCATTCCATGTAGGGGTAGGTGCGAGTGAAGTGAAGAAACTGTGCTGCAAAGTAATATGTTTGGTTGCCCTACTATCAAAGTACCAAACATCTGAGTCTACTAGAGACATACACTATTCATGAGAAGATGGTGCATAACTGCAAAGAGTGGTAAATGCCCATTCTTCATTCTACACAAGATTAGCAGACTCTGTTTTGGGTGTAGAGGCCTCTACAAGAACCATTCCAGCCTCTTTCTTCCTTGCATCTTTAGCAATGAGTTTTGGACAAATCTTTATATCATGATCATTTCCTTTACAGTATTTGCAAAACAAATTTCTACTTTTCTAATTTCTTCTCATCTCTTTCATCGTTCTTTGATTTGTGGAGAATTAGCAGATTTCTGCTTACTAGTAGAAGAGATGCATTTACCTTTGCCCTTCTAACTAGCCAAGAAAACTTAATCTGCAAAACACATAATGGACTTTCTGTCTAGACTGATCTTCCTCCAACAAAACAAAGACTAACTCCTCAAATGTTAAGGCATTTGGACTGAATTTTGTAATCAAACAAAGAGTAGAAGCAAAAATTTGATATGAACAGAGAAGACCATTCAGAATAGTCTACACAAGTGAACTACCAAGGAAGACTTCATCAGCAGAAATCAAATGTTCCTTCAAATCTTTGATCTTTGTCAAAAAAATGTCCATGGAATCTCCTTCATTCATGTGCTCACTCTTCGATTGTTTTTTGAGGTAAGAAACACGAGCCTCATTCACTGCAATATTTAAGGGCGAATATTAGCCCAAAGGCGAATTTAAACTGATCTGAAAAAGTATTTGCTATATTTGGTTAAATTTAGGAGCATTAACATAGCCCAATTTCAAGAAACCCTAAGTCGATGATCTTGCAATATTCGCCAGATTTTCGAATTCGTATTCTTAAAGTGTAGTTTTCATTCGCCATCTCCATTGCTTTAGGAGTTCTCAACAAAACATAGGTTTCGCCATCAGCAGGTCCGAGTTCAGGTTTAGGAGTTCTCAACAAAGCAGAGCTTTCGCCATCAACAGGTCCGAGTCAGAGAAGTTTTTTTCCCATACAGTTGAACGTGCTTAGTGCTTACTACGATCGTCTACAATGTGCGAAATTGAGAGGTATGACTTTTTTTCTCTCTCTGAATGGGTTACGTGTGTATGTTTTCATTTGTTCATACTCTTCTTGGATACATTTTCAGCGCTGTTAAGAAAAGCACCTAATAGTGATGATAGAGTATTTGCATAGACTACATGCTTATATCCCATTTTTCAGTTGTCCGCCTTTTCTGGTTACAAAGCCTGGGCTATTATGAAGAGCGCCTTTTTAATGATGGTAACATGGTGGCTAATGGAAATGCACGTCCGCATGTTCCATTTTTAATTTCTCCATCCTCTTCTTGGTTATGTTTTTTGGTTCATTGAGGAGCACCTAACAATGATGATAGTGTGGTTGCGCTAATGTATATGCTACTCGTTTTTATGAAGGCTTTTCACTACTTCATTAATCCAATATTCATGGCCTCAATAAATTTCTTTCTGTTGAAATGAAGTTTACAGAGTAGTGTTTTGCATTAGAGCTCATCATATGCTTAGTCATCTGGACATTATGTTTACTGTAGATTTTGCCACATGCATGGGGCAATGTTTGTTGACTTAAAGTAAATCAAGTATAAACAAAAGCTTCCATTGAATTATATGTATATGCTACTCGTTTTTATGAAGGCTTTTCACTACTTCATTAATCCAATATTCATGGCCTCAATAAATTTCTTTCTGTTGAAATGAAGTTTACAGAGTAGTGTTTTGCATTAGAGCTTAGATACTCATCATATGCTTAGTCATCTGGACATTATGTCTACTGCAGATTTTGCCACATGCATGGGGCAGTGTTTGTTGGCTTAAAGTAAATCAAGTATAAACAAAAGCTTCCGTTGAATTATATGTATATGCTATTCATTTTTATGAAGGCTTTTCACTACTTCATTAATCCAATATTCCTGGCCTCAACAAATATCTTTCTGTTGAAATGAAGTTTACAGAGTAGTGTTTTGAATCAGAGCTTAGATACTCATCATATGCTTAGTCATGTCGACATTATGTTTACTGCAGATTTTTCCACATGCATGGGGTAGTGTTTGTTGACGTAAAGTAAATCAAGTATAAACAAAAGCTTCCGTTGAATTATATGTATATGCTACTCGTTTTTACGAAGGCTTTTCACTACTTCATTAATCCAATATTCCTAGCCTCAATAAATATCTTTCTGTTGAAATGAAGTTTACAGAGTAGTGTTTTGCAGTAGATCTTAGATGCTCATCATATGCTTACTCATCTGGACATTATGTTTACTACAGATTTTGCCACATGCATGGGGAAGTGTTTGTTGGCTTAAAGTAAATCAAGTATAAACAAAAGCTTTCGTTGAATTATATGTATATGCTACTCGTTTTTATGAAGGCTTTTCACTACTTCATTAATACAGTATTCCTGGCCTCAATAAATATCTTTCTCTTGAAATGAAGTATACAGAGTAGTGTTTTGCATTAGAGATTACATACTCATCATATGCTTAGTCATGTGGACATTATGTTTACTGGAGATTTTGCCACATGCATGGGGCAGTGTTTGTTGACTTAAAGTAAATCAAGTATAAACAAAAGCTTCCGTTGAATTATATGTATATGCTACTCGTTTTTACAAAGGCTTTTCACTACTTCATTAATCCAATATTCCTAGCCTCAATAAATATCTTTCTGTTGAAATGAAGTTTACAGAGTAGTGTTTTGCATTAGATCTTAGATACTCATCATATGCTTAGTCATCTGGACATTATGTTTACTGCAGATTTTGCCACATGCATGGGGGAGTGTTTGTTGACTTAAAGTAAATCAAGTATAAACAAAAGCTTCCGTTGAATTATATGTATATGCTACTGGTTTTTACGAAGGCTTTTCACTACTTCATTAATCCAATATTCCTAGCCTCAATAAATATCTTTATGTTGAAATGAAGTTTACAGAGTAGTGTTTTGCATTAGATCTTAGATACTCATCATATGCTTAGTCATCTGGACATTATGTTTACTGCAGATTTTGCCACATGCATGGGGCAGTGTTTGTTGGCTTAAAGTAAATCAAGTATAAACAAAAGCTTCCATTGAATTATATGTATATGCTACTCGTTTTTATGAAGGCTTTTCACTACTTCATTAATCCAATATTCCTGGCCTCAACAAATATCTTTCTATTTAAATGAAGTATACAGAGTAGTGTTTTGCATTAGAGCTTAGATACTCATCATATGCTTAGTCATCTGGACATTATGTTTACTCCAGATTTTGCCACATGCATGGGGCAGTGTTTGTTGACTTAAAGTAAATCAAGTATAAACAAACGCTTCCTTTGAATTATATGTATATGCTACTCGTTTTTACAAAGGCTTTTCACTACTTCATTAATCCAATATTCCTGGCCTCAATAAATATCTTTTTGTTGAAATGAAGTTTACAGAGTAGTGTTTTGCATTAGATCTTAGATACTCATCATATGCTTAGTCATCTGGACATTATGTTTACTGCAGATTTTGCCACATGCATGGAGCAGTGTTTGTTGGCTTAAAGTAAATCAAGTATAAACAAAAGCTTCCGTTGAATTATATGTATATGCTACTCGTTTTTTATGAAGGCTTTTCACTACTTCATTAATCCAATATTCCTGGTTGCAATAAATATCTTTATGTTGAAATGAAGTTTACAGAGTAGTGTTTTGCATTAGATCTTAGATACTCATCATATGCTTAGTCATCTGGACATTATGTTTACTGTAGATTTTGCCACATACATGGGGCAGTGTTTGTTGGCTTAAAGTAAATCAAGTATAAACAAAAGCTTCTGTTGAATTATATGTATATGCTTCTCGTTTTTATGAAGGCTTTTCACTACTTCATCAATCCAATATTCTTGGCCTTAATAAATATCTTTCTGTTGAAATGAAGTTTACAAAGTAGTGTTTTGCATTAGATCTTAGATACTCATCATATGCTTAATCATCTGGACATTATGTTTACTACAGATTTTGCCACATGCATGGGGCAGTGTTTGTTGGCTTAAAGTAAATCAAGTATAAACCAAAGCTTCCGTTGAATTATATGTATATGCTACTCGTTTTTATGAAGGCTTTTCACTACTTCATTAATCCACAATTCCTGGCCTCAACAAATATCTTTCTGTTGAAATGAAGTTTACAGAGTAGTGTTTTGCATTAGAGCTTAGATACTGATCGTATGCTTAGTCATGTGGACATTATGTTTACTGCAGATTTTGCCACATGCATGGGGCAGTGTTTGTTGACTTAAAGTAAATCAAGTATAAACAAAAGCTTTTGTTGAATTATATGTATATGCTACTCGTTTTTATGAACGCTTTTCACTACTTCATTAATCCAATATTCCTTGCCTCAACAAATATCTTTCTGTTGAAATGAAGTTTACAGAGTAGTGTTTTGCATTAGAGCTTAGATACTCATCATATGCTTAGTCATCTGGACATTATGTTTACTGCAGATTTTGCCACATGCATGGGGTAGTGTTTGTTGGCTTAAAGTAAATCAAGTATAAACAAAAGCTTCCGTTGATTTATATGTATATGCTACTCGTTTTTATGAAGGCTTTTCACTACTTCATTAATCCAATATTCCTGGCCGCAATAAATATCTTTCTGTTGAAATAAAGTTTACAGAGTAGTGTTTTGCATTAGATCTTAGATACTCATCATATGCTTAGTCATCTGGACATTATGTTTACTGTAGATTTTGCCACATGCATGGGGCAGTGTTTGTTGGCTTAAAGTAAATCAAGTATAAACAAAAGCTTTCGTTGAATTATATGTATATGCTACTCGTTTTTATGAAGGCTTTTCACTACTTCATCAATCCAATATTCTTGGCCTCAATAAATATCTTTCTGTTGAAATGAAGTTTACAAAGTAGTGTTGTGCATTAGATCTTAGATACTCATCATATGGTTAATCATCTGGACATTATGTTTACTGCAGATTTTGCCACATGCATGGGGCAGTGTTTGTTGACTTAAAGTAAATCAAGTATAAACAAAAGCTTCCGTTGAATTATATGTATATGCTATTCGTTTTTATGAGGGCTTTTCACTACTTCATTAATCCAATATTCCTGGCCTCAACAAATATCTTTCTGTTGACATGAAGTTTACAAAGTAGTGTTTTGCATTAGAGCTTAGATACTCATCATATGCTTAGTCATGTCGACATTATGTTTACTGCAGATTTTGCCACATGCATGGGGCAGTGTTTGTTGGCTTAAAGTAAATCAAGTATAAACAAAAGCTTTTGTTGAATTATATGTATATGCTACTCGTTTTTATGAACGCTTTTCACTACTTCATTAATCCAATATTCCTGGCCTCAACAAATATCTTTCTGTTGAAATGAAGTTTACAGAGTAGTGTTTTGCATTAGAGCTTAGATACTCATCATATGCTTAGTCATCTAGACATTATGTTTACTACAGATTTTGCCACATGCATGGGGCAGTATTTGTTGGCTTAAAGTAAATCAAGTATAAACAAAAGCTTTCGTTGAATTATATGTATATGCTACTCGTTTTTATGAAGGCTTTTTACTACTTCATTAATCCAATACTCTTGGCCCCAATAAATATCTTTCTATTGAAATGAAGTTTACAGAGTAGTGTTTTGCATTAGAGCTTAGATACTCATCATATGGTTAGTCATCTGGACATTATGTTTACTGCAGATTTTGTCACATGCATGGGGAAGTGTTTGTTGACTTAAAGTAAATCAAGTATAAACAAAAGCTTCCATTGAATTATATGTATATGCTACTCGTTTTTACGAAGGCTTTTCACTACTTCATTAGTTCAATATTCCTGGCCTCAATAAATATCTTTCTGTTGAAATGAAGTTTATAGAGTAGTGTTTTGCAGTAGATCTTAGATACTTAGCATATGTTAGTCATCTGGACATTATGTTTACTGCAGATTTTGCCACATGCATGGGGCAGTGTTTGTTGACTTAAAGTAAATCAAGTATAAACAAAAGCTTGTGTTGAATTATATGTGTTCATTCCATGTGGCATGAAACAGGAAGGTGCAAGTGGACTTGGCTGGATTGTGTATTCTACTTGAGTCTTACGAGGATAAGTTGGATTTTCTCTTGTAATTATTTAGTTTGGAAACAATATCTCTGTTTGGAACATTATGAGGACAAATGCAATATGGTTATTTGCATGTCCTTTGAAATGTATATACTACAACAATCAGCTGCAGTTCCTTGGCATTTGCATGGATTAGAAAAGAAGGCAAGAAGAAGGGGAGAGAGAGAGAGAGAGAGAGAGAGCATTTGGTATTGCTGTTTTCAAATGTTGATGCTTATTTTGTGAAGCTACTCTTTGAGCACGTGTCGCATAGTGTAGCTTGGAGTGGCTGTGGCAGTCGATATCATTGGACTTCAAATGGCTGGGAGTTCACCGTCCTCTCAATATGTCATCAGTGTTTTTGACGGGAATAATCATCCATCGGGTATGTACTCAACTCCGTTCAAGTAGTCTCTCTCTCTAAATATATAATATATATAATTTGTATATATTTTATATATCTGGTAGGTGTAGGGCATGTGTATAGGTTAATAATTATATATATGTGGTAGGTCTAGGGCATGTGTCGTAGAGTTAGGGTTTGTATGTATATATAAAAATGGATCTATAGAAAGACATAGGATTAGTGTTGGAAGATTTCAAATGCTTCTCTCATGGGTGTGTTCATGTGTGAGTCTTCTATATATCCAGGAACTACTAAGATGCAATCAAAGGCAAAAGGAAAGGTTGTAATCGATTCAAGACCTAAGAGAAAATCCATTTTTGATTTTTATTCACTTAAAGAAGGGATTGGAGGCTCGAGTGTCATGCGCTCTTCATGTGTAGCAAGCTCATTCCTTGCGCCTACAACTTTACCCCTGATTGCATGCTCTAACATCTCTGTGTCAGAGTCGAAAACCTCAAATGACACTTCTTTGTCTAAACATATGAAGAGAGGGAAGGGTCAATGGGATATAGGAAGGACTTTTAAAATAGATTGGAGAACAAAGTTTCCTTTTATTGAGCCTTTGATAATTGAGGGTGAAGAAGAACCAAAATTTGCCACTTGTATACCATGTAGTTGGAAAGTAGGTAATCAAGTCAAGTTACAATTGAAATTGGATACCATTGAAAAACATGTGGGTAAAATGTATGAGAAGGTAGAAGTAGAAGGGAAAACTTCTAATTTGTTGGTGCAACTTGTTTTAGATTCCATTTCAAATATTGGAGGGATGTCAATTAGTGATATTAATCAAAAGATAGTATGCATTGGTGTTGATGGATGCTCAGTTATGCATGGTCTTAGAAATGGATTGTGTGTTCAATTGCAACAAAACTATACACCATATGCTTTAGTATACATTGTATGTCTCATCGTACAAATTTGGCATTTAAAATTGTGTCAGAATTTGTTTTTGTACAAAAAGTTGAAGATCTTGTACACCAGGCATATGCTTTCTTTTCAAAAAGTCCAAAGCGTATTAAAGAGTTTAAATGCTTCTCTGATGGGATAAGCAAGGGAAGAAAATTGAAAAAAAATATTGACACCAGATGGATTTCACTTATTGGACCTGTAGAACGTCTTTTTGAAGAATATAAATCTGTCATCGGTGTGGTCAATATTATGTCTTTAAGTAAAGGAATACAAAAAGGAAAAGCTCACACTTTGTTGCAAATGCTAAGTGATGTGGAAACTCTTCTCTATCTTGGAGGAATGTTACCATTGTTAAGAGAAATGAATAATTTGATAAAAGTTTCTCAATCAAGAGATATTTATGTAATGGAATACGCAGTAGCAAGAAAAATGACTTGTATGCGCTTAGAAACTTTGTATTCTGAGACATCAGGTTTTGATTCACAAGAATTTATCGAGTGGGAATCGTTGCTACAAGTTGGTGTAGAAGATAGTTTTTTGCAATACAATAAGAAAGTTTGGTTGTGCATATTTGTGAAAGATAAGCAGATTCCTCTTTATGTATCACGAAAAAGTCAAGGAATATGCATCAGGAAAAAAGTTAATCAAACATTCTTTGCTATCCTAGTGGATAGTGTAAAACAAGGCTTAAGATCCATATGTAATAAATTGACTTCCGAGATCAGAGAGAGATTTCCTCGAGACGAGCTCTTAGAAGCAATGGCCATAGTTCATCCTTTATATTGGAATCATGCAAAAGACAAGAGCTTATTAACAAATGACTTTAAAAGCAAGGTCCAAGTATTATCCGATCATTTTGGAAAGAATGCATATTTAGGAGATAGGATTCTAGAAGGAATTATAAATCCAAATCTTTTAAAAAAACAATATGGGATATTTGGACAAACGATGTGAGAGCAATTTGACTTCGTCAAAGATCCTTCAAATCTAGGTGTGATGACAAAGCTATGGAAAAAGCTCGATATATCTCCTTTCTTGAAGGAATCTATGTCGGAGTATTTTAAAGTAGCAAATTTGTGTCTAACAATGATCCTCGGATCCGTTGAAGATGAGCGTCTATGGAGTAGCTTAACTTTCATCAGAAATGCAACGAGAAATAGATTGAATAAAAACTTGGATACATGTCTTAGATTGTTTGTTTCTAAGAGTGACCTTGAAACTTTCCCTTTCGAAGAAGCTTATGCTATATGGAAAAGTCAATGTCAACGAAGAAGTGAATGTGTAGTATCAGTCCAGAGGAAACACATGGAGGATGTTGAACCTTCTAATATTTTTCAAATCGACTGATACTGATTATAAAAAGGTAACTTTTTTATTTGATTTCTATTTTAATATTATGGTGAAGTATAATTTATACTAATGTTTCTTATTGTTTTGATAGGTTTTGAATATATCGAGGACTTCAATATTTATCGATTTTTGTTATTTTATTTATTTTTTAATATCTGAAATGATGAGATTCAAAGGTTCCTATTGTTCAATGTTCATGCCTATTTATGTATCTATGTATGTATGTTTGTATTCTTGTGTTCGTGCATGTATGTATGTGTGTATGTACATATGGATGCATGTGTGATGCATGTAATATGTATGTGTGTATGTACATATGGATGCATGTGTGATGCATATAATATGTATATGTTATGTATATGTGTGCATGGATGATTCTTGCATGTGAGATGCTTACATGTGTGCATGTTTGTATTCTTGTATTCATGCATGCATATATGTATGTTTGAAATTTGAAAGTATGTGTGATCCTTGCATGTATATATTATGTTTTTATTCATGCTTATATGTGTGTATGTATGTGTGTACACTGAACAATCCTTTTAGAGGATTTAAAGGCTTGCACATTGAACTTCTTGGAATTTGGGACCTATCTCTGATCAGAAATTTGGTAATCTAATGTTGTTTCCAGATAGATGTGTGTAGAAGTATGTATGCACATGTGTGTGGTTTGTGTGTGTGTGTGTGTGAAATATGTGTTTATGTGTACAAGTGTATGTATGTACATGTGTGCATGTGCATGTGTGCTGCTGCTGGAATGTATGTGTATGTGTGCATGCATGTATATACATGTGTGGCTGCTATTGGAATGCATGTGTATGTGTGGCTGTTGTTATGTGTATGTGTGCATTTTATGTGTAAGGTATGTGTGTATGTGTGTATGTGTGAAATTTGCATGTGTATGAGATCTTTTATCATCCAGGTCCTCAACACAACAGAGAGCTTCCAATCAATAAAGTGCAAGGAGAAAAGCACATTTCTTCAGGTTGTATAGTGTACTTCATCATTTCTTCAGGTTGTATAGTGTACTTCATCATTTCTTCCTGGATGTATATAGTCTATCAACTTCATCATTTCTTCCTGGATGTATATAGTCTATCAAGGGGAGCACTGGTGATGGTTGCAATGCTTTTGCAATTTAATAATTAATTGAGTTACAGATTGTTCTTTTTTTAATGGTGGTATAGGTATAGAGCAGTTGACTAAGGTTTTATTGCAGTAAGCATATGTACTCATGCAGTAAGAATATGTACTCATTCCTTGGCTGTGTCTAATGTTGTTTAGGCTTTCCATTATGTTTCTAATGTGTTCATTGTTTACATGGATAGTAACAACAGTGTTTTGATATTAATTGTCTACATTAGGGTTTGAAATCAGTCTTTCAACAATAGCATGTAATGTTTTCGGATATCATAGATATAGCACATAGGCTTACAATAACAAAGGAAAGGAGCAGATAGTTATGTTTAGGGGTGATTCTGATTAGTCTAATCAACTTTGATGGGTGCAATATGAAAACAATAAACATTTTTAAAGAGGTGTGAGTTACATACAGCTGTTATTAAATAACATCATATGATGTACTTGACTACCATCATGCACACATGTATAGGCATTGTTATGGAATCTTGGAACCCAAGATGATCAGATGGGACTATGGAGGAGGAAGGACCTGATGTCTTTTGTCATTTTGGAAGTTTTGTCCACCTCGAGAAAAGATGCGGATACAGTCAAGGGAAACTAATTGGAGAACATAGCTGATAGAAATAGTTTTTGCGTATGATCACTCTAAATAGATGCTAATGTGCCTCTAGACTAACAGTGGATCTCTACCACATTAATATGCATCTGCACCATCAAATCAAATGTTGGAGTGGTTGATATGATTTTCATGTTGTCTATGATCATGCATGATGGGTTGCTCCCACACATGGGGATTTAATTAGCATACTTGTTCATGGAGGTTCATGATCTTAAATTTCACAAGCACTGGCCTTTGATCAATGTGGAGCATGATTCCCTCTCACTCAATAATTTCACACCATTTTTTCACCCTTAGATAATATGTATACAATCATTGCTGAAGATTCTATGAACAGGTTTGGCTGAATGACATATCAGAAGGGAAATGAGTGAATAATTGGCAATCTGATCTACTCAACTTAATTATTAGTTAAGTGAGACCTATGGTGTGTTTATATGGGTTGGAATAGCTTTATCCCTTTTTTGTGAAGTTGAAGCTAGCAATCTTAGGCATGCTGGAGGCTGTGTGCAAGGTCTATGGATGCAATTCAGTTTTTCACCATCGTGTGATCCTATACTATCCAGCCATCTATACGAATTGTCTATGTAGCAGAGCTATTATATTCCATACTTCAAGTTTTTTAATAATGTTTGTGCCTAATCATCAACTTATTTAGATGTGTAGTGTCAGAATGCAAGTTTTAAAGGGAATCACAAAGGATTTTGTAGGTCACAATGAGAAGGTTGCAATGATGAAGTGTACTGTCAACAATCTAGAGAAGGTGAGAGATTTTTACTTTGGAAAGCTGCATCATATAGAAATCTTAGGCCATAGCCCTGAACTTGATTAAATACCAATATTTTTAGTAGTTTAGAAAACTCTTTATGCTGCTAGTAACAGTCCAAAGGTGATGGAAAACTGGACATCCTGATGTGTAAAACTAGACAACTTGATGTGTATCAATATCAAGCAAAACTGGACAACCTGATGTGTGTGGAAACTTTTGGAGTTCTTAATCTATCAGCTAGTAATGTAGTAATTAAAGTATATTTGGAGTTTGTCTCATTCTACTTAGTAGTAGTACATGTCACAAACTTCTAATAACAAATTATTTCTTGGGGTCTGCTCAAGTAGGCAAGTTCTTAATGTATTTGAGGGACAAATGAACTACATCATGGTATATGTTCTGCAAATCTATGAGATTTCAAATGTATTGGGGCCTACATAAGTGGCATGTCTCTTGGAGGCTTCTCCACAAGTCTTTGTGTTCTTCAACTACTCATAAGTTATACAAGTGAGGTGCCCTTTGAAGTCTACTCAACAATGTAGGATCTTAATCATCAAGATTTGTCCTTTAAATGAAAGGCCTGTTAGGTATATGGATTGAGTAGCTTGCTTTTGTGTTGCAACTTGGTATAGATTTGATGATTAAAGGTATGTTTGAATCTATCATGTCTTTGTTACTAAACTTGCAAATATTATAACTACAATATTGGTGTAGGGTTGAAGGGTCTTCTAGCAACATTTTGAATATAAGTGCTTTCATGTGATACCTTGCGAGTTCATGCTTATGGTGTGTGTGTGTATTGTGGGGTCCATGTATGAGCATGCATTCAATCTTAGTTC
This sequence comes from Ceratopteris richardii, assembly GCA_020310875.1. NCBI lineage: Eukaryota > Viridiplantae > Streptophyta > Polypodiopsida > Polypodiales > Pteridaceae > Ceratopteris > Ceratopteris richardii. The sequence continues at coordinate 40,801,952 of CM035443.1, read as the reverse complement.
TATACTTACTATGGCGCACTGATGAATAGTGGGGATGACATAGTATTCTGTCGATGCTATGTATAATGTAGTTGATTTTCCATATAGTCTTGTGGTTAGCTACCATGAGTTTATAATTCCACTTTCATTGGAAGATAAATTTGGGGTTTACCAAGACTCAATCGAGTATATATTTGGCATCAACCATCTTTACATAGGATAATAATAGGTATCGCTCACATGCATTGCTATGACATTGCATGATAATAATAGGTGCATTGGTATGGCTCATAAGTATAGGATAATAATTGAGCAAATAAAGTTGAAGCCTTTCCTACTATTTTGGCTATTTCTATCCAAATGTCTGGTTTGGATTCTATTATAGCTATGAAGTCATGAAATTACATATTTGGGAAACATGAGTATTTCATTTTGATGGGGAAGTCTTGATAGGATGATTCATTTATTTGATGCACACCTATCTTATCCTATTTGATTACTTGATTTTTTACACTATGTATAATTTGAAATGAAGAAGATTACAAAAAAAAGATAGTAGAAGAAGTGATTTAGGATAGCGAACCATATGAAATACTCAAACATTTGTATATTTTTAAGGGAGCTTATTATAAAAATTTTCCTAATTTTTTATGTTTAAAATAGAAGGTATAAAAAAAATTCGCCAACTTCTCTATATTTCAAATAATGGCACCTTCGATAGACAAGGCTATCAATGCATGTGCCTAAGCATCTCTCCCATACCAACAAATTTTCTCTAAAGTAGGTGCACCTGGATCCATAGAACGAACAAGAACATAAGAATACCATCATCTTCAATGCCCTCTCCAACAACTTCAGCAATTGTGTTTGCAGGTATAATAGGACGTCTTTCAATACCCTGCACAATATTCCACAGTCCTTTAGCAACCAATATATGGTGCATCATATAAGCCCATAATGGGTAATTTGTATCTTCCAACTTATTCTCAATAGCCAACATATTGAATACATCACTACTTTTAGCCATGGCCACTGACTAAAATACCTGGATGCAAAAAAAATGATTGTATCTCAAAAATTTGAACAAAATTACCTTGTCGAGTTTTGCTAAACCTATAGAAAACTTGAAGATTCTTATACTAGTGAACCGAAACCTATCTATACCTTTTGCACAAAAATCCAAAATTGCCGACACAAGCACTACAATAGTGCGTTTGGAGGTTGAAACGAGCGTAGATCGTGATGTTGGCACCACAAAGTGATGCTATTTTGAACTCTAATCACATTGAGTATGCTCACCAAATCTCGTGGGATTTTGAGAGTGTGAGTGGAGGGGTGTCAATGATGCCCTAGATGAAGTGATGACTTGCTCTGATACTAATTGTTGGAGTTTGAGGTTTGCAGAAGCACGTGAACAAAATAAAGAAGAAGAAGAAGAAGAAGAAGCTTGGAGCACAACACACAATACTAAATGTATTACCCCTAGAATGTACAAAGATAAGTGAGTTGTTAGGGCTATAGGCGTAAAGACAAACCGAGGGAAAAAAACCCCTAAAGAGGGAAAAACATGCCCTGGTGGTCCTAGTGTGTTCACATACATCACTACCTAAATATATACACATGGAAAGCTTTGAAGGTTGCCACTTGTAGAAATAAAAGGCAACGTGCTAACCACATCTGAGTATTGAAAATTTGAACTCAAATGCATGTTCGTAATATAAAATTTCTACTAATCATGCTTATGTGTGATAAACCCTATAATTTATGAAAATGGATTCCTCACACCTAGGGAATCTTTTCAAGATTATATCTACACACAATGTACTTTGAATGAGTAATCCCCCATGCTCATAGTCTTTGAATATGGTAGTAGATCCCTTTCTTAGCAAGCCTCTTGCATGTTTGAGTGCTTTTAGTAGAATTTGTGTAGCCATATCTAGCTCACATGTTTTTGTGCGTAGTAGCTAGATAGCTCTAAATGTTGAGTAGAGTTTCCTTATCAAATTGTACTAGTTTCATGTAATCTTTGGGATTGTAGAAAGCTATTCTTGTCTTCAAAAGTTTTCTTGAAGTGCATATCTAGAATTTGCATATTTTGAGAGAAATAAATCTAGTAGTGAACAATGGTCTCTATGTGCATGCCAAGTGAAGGCAATAGCTTGTCTATTGTAGAGGCGTTTCTTCTTGCATTAGGAGTGAGCATTTCGAGTGAGATAACTCGGAATTAGAAAGCTCAATAGTGTAGCTATTTTGAGCAAAGTCTTGCAGGTTCAATTCTCAAGGGTTAGGCTCTTTAGATTGAGTGAAGAAAGGTGAGAGAGTGTGCCTATGAGGCCATCTATGCTTCAAGGCTACACAGAGAAGTTGATCTTTTACTTATCAATGGTATTAGATCTTTTTGACATGGAGGGAATTGAAGAAAGGACAGTTGCTCTATTAAGTTCAAGGGCAGGCAACCATGTCAAGGGGAGTCTACTAGTAGAAACGAGAGCATCTACTTCATCTGTTTGATACTTATAAATTATCGAGGTAAAAGATGATGTTATTAGCCACTTTTCTTGCATCAAAGGGATGTAGGAAACTATGCTAGAGTACATCATGTCTGAGTATAGAACTCAACTTAATAAATTAGAATAAAACAATTATCAGTCATTGAGATTTGGCATATCTAGCTACCTGATGGGGAAAGGATTATGGGGCCTCACTAGTGGTACATATGCAAGATCTTGGTTGAGTGAGAATCCAACTCTGACCTGTTAAGGAACTTTAGAGAGTGATGAGAGAGATAAAAGAGCAATCTTCACATTATCTTAACACATTAGCAAGGGCATGATAAGGCGTATATAAGATTTAGATATCTCCATGAAGGTATGGGAAGCCCTAGAGAGACTTTACTCCACTTCAAACAAAGCCAAAAATTGAAGAATGAACTCAACCACTTGAAGAAAAACACCTAGAAGCAATATAAATGTTTACATTATGAAGATCAAAGAAATGTTTGATGCATTAAAATCCATAGGATGTCATATAGATGATGGTGATCTAGTTGCATACACCTTGAATGGGCTACGAGATAATGAGAAGTGGAAGGCTTTTACACCATTTGTGTATGTCACAGATACTCTTGTCGACTTTGAGCACTTGGTGGCTTTGATGCTCACTGTTGACATGTGCACAGAAGAATTGGATTCAATCAATGTTACAAAGTTCAAGAGACACATTGGATTGTTGAAATTGGGATGAAGACTTGGAGGTTGAAGCTTGAGGGGGCATATTGAAATTCAAGGTTTAACCTTAGTGCCATCAAACACCTTAGCTGGATTGCACTTCGAGAAGAAATGATCTAACCATGAGTCTTAGTGTTAAAAACTTGAATTTGGATGCCTCTTCATAAGAGTCAATTATCACCTTTCACACTTAGTTATGATAAAGCCTATAATTTAGGAAAAGGGATTCTTATTATTTAGAGCACCTTTTCAAGACGATATCTCCACAACAATGTACTTTGGATGAGTGATCCCATGTTTGTGTATGATCTCATAGATTTTGAATAAGTTAGTAGACCGTTTGCTTGCTTGAAAAAATTAGTAGAATTTTTTGTAGCCACATATAGCTCAACAGCGAGTCGTAACAAACGAGAACTATGTCCTAAAAAGAGAACACCCTCTTCAAAAATCAAGCAAATTGCAACTTATGTTTAAGATCCCTTTATAGCAGTATACATATATTTCAAAAATGAAGTGAAAACATGTGGTTTTTTGACATTTTTTGTCATTTTTTCATAAAAAAAGAGCTCAAAATGTAGTCAAAATTTCACTGGATAAGACATTGACTTGTCTAAATCTATATAATAAGACATTGACATGTCCAAAATCTATATAAAGAATGTAAAACTAAAGAATTCTAATACAAAAATTAATATTTCAGACATATTTTCAATGGGTGGATAATTGTTATTCAAATTGCTCTGAAACATGGTTTCAGTAAGCAATCTACTTCAAGGCATTTACATAAGCCCTAAAAATGTTATAGAGTTTCAATGCAACTCACAACTACGTCAATCTATCTCTACACCCTCATCATCTGATGCACTTGATTCAGTCTGATACTATTGAGAGCTCTCTTTTTCTTCTTTTATATCCACAAGAGCTCTGCCTTCATCCACGTACATACCAAATTCTGCAGGATCATGCACAAATCTTCTTTTTTGCATATGATTTTCTGTACCACATACATCTGGAAGCTTTTGCTTTATCATATTGATGGTTGCTTTCCTCATGTGACATGTTTTTGTCAAGGAAAAATCATAAACAAGAATATCTACATCATCCATTTTAAGAGTGAACAGCGAGTCGTAACAAACGAGAACTATGTCGTAAAAAGAGAACACTTACGTCAAAAATTACATGTTTTCACCTCATTTTTGGAATTCCTTTACACCAGTATACATATATTACAAAAATGAGGTGAAAACAAGTAATTTTTGACGTTTTTTGTCATTTTCTCAAAAAAAAATGAGCTCAAAATGTAGTCAAAATTTCACTATATTAGGCATTGACGTGTCCCAAAATGTATATGATAAGACATTGACATGTCCAAAATCTATATGCTAAGACATTGACATGTCTAAAATATATATAAGAATGTGGAAGTCAATAGTTTTTACACAAAAATAACATTTTAGACATATCTTTAATGGGTGGATATCTGATTGTTATTCAAAATTGCTACAAAACATGGTTTCATTAACCAAACTACTTTGAGGCATTTACATAAGCACTAAAAATGTCTGAGAGCTTCAATGCAACTCACAACTTTGTCGATCTATGTCTACACCCTCATCATCTGATGCACTTGATTCAGTCTCATACTGTTGAGAGCTCTCTTCTTCTTCTTCTATATCCACAAGAGCTCTATCTTCATCCACGTACATACCAAATTCTGCAGGATCATGCACAACTCTTCTTGTTTTCCTATGATTTCCTGTACCACATACATCTGGAAGCTTTTGTTTTATCATGTTGATGGTTGCTTTCCTCAAGTGACCAGTTTTTGTCAAGGAAAAATCATAAACAAGAATATCTACATCATCCATTTTAAGAGTGGATGTGCTTCGAATATTCTTTTTCCTTTTTGAACCTGTTCGTTTAGCATCACACACCATTTCTAAGTTATATTTACCTGTGAATGCATTACTACTTTTAGTGTAATACCAATGCACCACCAAAGCCTCTATTCTTCTCTGATCAATATCTTTAGTTATCTCTAAAACCTTTGCAATCCAAAATGTTCTGGTAGCCTCATCACCATCAGCAAGTACTGCAATAAGCGTTCCAACATTTATCTCTATTAAATTTCCTTGCCATCTTGCTTCTGCCTGTTTTGTCATCCTTGGGCCTACATAAATATTTCTTTCTGGTGGATGTATAAAACTTTGAAGTGCATCTGCATTACATGCTTGGGCCACATTCACGGATCTTTGTGTACAAAAATCCCATGTGAATGGAACATCAACTGGCCAGTGACCTGCAATTGTATACTGTATAATCTCTTCTTGATGATTGAAAAAGTCCTCCCACCAAGATACATCTTGATCTCCAGCATATTTTTTTGCACGCTCAATATGTCTCTTCTTTTCAATGAGTGCATGCATCCAGCTTTTACTTTCATCAACCACACTTCCACATCTTTCTGTATTGTTTTTATCTTCATATGGTGATTGTTCTGCACCATACACTGTTACAGTAGACAAATTAGGCACCTGCAATAAGAAACTGCATCCCTCTTTAGGCTCCCACCCAAGAGAAGATGAATACTGCTTTGCAAATAAAAGGGTTATTTCATCAACCCTCCTCATCAAGAATACATGGTTGAAACTAATATTGTGCAATGGAGCCAAAACCTTAGCACTGTTATCAAGGCCCATTGAGCAAAAGTGCTTAAAGTCATAAATCTGTGTGAGGTGTTGAACTTCTGGTTTTGGAGTATATGCTTCTGAAATCAGCTCAGATAAAATCGGAAGAGTAAAAGCATTGTTACGTGCCAACTTCTTAGAGAAAGTACTGAACATTTGATCAATGTGATCATGAGTGTGGCCAACCAGAAGAAAATTTACCTTAACCTTCTGAAATACCTGTTTTTCAACAAGCATGCTTAAATATCCAAAGACTGTAGAATTTTTATTCTCTCTTGGAGTATTATCTAGTTGCAAATATAGAGTTGGTGGCAAAAGACCCTTCCATGATTGCAAAACACGATGAATGACAGTAACTGTAAGGTTTGGATCATTATGCACATTCGGATATGTGAAGAAAACCTTGGACATTACAGTTCCATTGTATACCAAAGCGCCAACCAAATGCATTTGCACAAGGACTTCATCTCCAATGTCCTTAGGGATGCGATAAAAATGTGGCAAACAAGTTTTTTTCTGATCCATACCATCGATCAACAAACACATATAACGCTCCGGATTTCTGAGTGCCTTACTTCGATGATGAATTGCTTTCTTTCTCTCTAATGCTTGACTCTCACGATGGTTGTTAAGAAGGTTTTTAAAATTATGCTTTTCCTGTGGTGTTGTAGCCCCTTTTGCCATGTTTTTCAAAGTGGCGCAAACTGAACATTCACCCATTCTAACTTTACGAGGAATAGAAACATTGTTAAACTCTTCCTTCCATAATCGAGTAAAGTGACGATACAACACATACTTCTCATTTCTATTTTCCATGTCTTCTCTATATATTTGAAATACCTCTCGACGAGTAAAGTTATCTGACAAGTGCAACCTTCCAGTTGTAGGCATAACTTCACAATGCAAGCTAAAATAGTTCATCATCCAATTCATTGCATGACGTCCAACAGATCCTTTGGTCCCAACATGGAACGTATCCAAAATGAGATCCCCATTCAAAAACCCTTGTTGAACCCTATGTATTCTAAAATTTCCTACACCCATTGCAATTTTAAATGCAGCCCTACAGCATGGCATCCCTTGAGTAAAGAAATATTCAAAACCAACACGCGTTACTGACATGTTATCCTCAATCATTTGCATGCAAGAAACAAGGTATATATCTTGCCTTTCACTATCTAAATGGAGGAATTTTTCTCTTATGTGCTTTAGTTTCTTCATCCCTAAATTATACAAGCATTTCAAACCACAACAATGCTTCACAATATCCAATGCAATCTGTCTATCTGAAGTAAGAAATTTAAATCTTTTTCGACTTACTTCACGAGACCTTCTTTTAAATCGTAGATTGAGCTTGCTTTGCTTTTTCGTTGCTCCACATGCACTTGAATCAGAAGGGAGATCAATGGTTGGATCAGATGGGAGATCAAGAGGTGCATTTGTATGAGCAGCATTGCACTGTGAATTGGATAACTTAAATGACTCAACAGAAAACATGGAATCATCAGCACGTTCTAAATCATAGGGATCATCACTTCTCTGGAAAGGCTCAACTGAGAACAATGAATCAATATGAGCAGAGGAAGCTGATGCCCAAGCATCCACTGAAAAGATTGAGCTCATCTTCACTGAGTTCACAGAAGACTGAAGATGAATGACCTTTTTAAATAAGTAGAAATCCGAGATCAAGTGAAGATATCACATCAAATGTCACATCAAGAAGATATGAAATCAAAAGCTTATTAAAGTACATTAAATAACATAAAACATCAAATTACATCAAATCACTTAATTACTCAAATATACACTAATAAGGGAACCAAAGATTTGATTCACTTTTGATTCAAATGATCTTTTTCTAACTTCATATGAGTCATTCAGTCTAAGCATTGTGAATGAATCAAAATATATCAAAGTTGTGTTCCAATAGGAATATATAATAAAATTGTTTGGATGAAATTTTACAAGAAGAAATTTTACAACTGGAATATATCCAAGTTGAGTTCCAACTGGAATATGCTATGCCATTGAACACTATACAAGAAGAAATTTTACATTTGGTTAAGATTTCAAGGATTAGGTTTTATTGTGGTCTTGGCTAGATATCAAAGAGGTAGATGAAAGTATATTGAAAAAGAATTATGTGTAAAAGAGGCACACAGAAAGTATATTCATACATTGATTTTCCATTTCAACAATGTGTTACAAGATAAATGTGAATATGAACTAAAGTGTGGAGGATAACACTATAAAGATGTCATTAATCTCACAACTTAGACCTAATTTTGTCCCAAGCAACAGAATCTAAGAAAAAACATCTACATGAGATTAGAAATCCTCATGTACATACCATACTGTTGCCATTGAAGTTTAATTTCCATGCAAATGTATATAAATAGTTGCAAGGTTCTGTACTAGAATGTTTATTCAAAGTGATTTTCCATTTCAAGAGTGAGTTACAAGATAAATGTGAATATGAACTAAAGTGTGGAGGGTAATACTATGAAGATGTCATTAGTCTCCCACATTTAACACAACTTTGACTTGATTTTCTCCCAAGAAAGAGATTCTTAGAAACAAATCTCTACATGAGTTGAGACATCCTCATGGACATACCATACTCTTGCCATTGAAATGTAATTTCTATGCAAATGTATATAAATAGTTGTAAGGGTCTATGAATATTTCATTAAAGTGGCTCTGAAACAGCCTATTTGTGTGGGTGCTATTCCCTGGTTAGATAAGTTGACAGATTTAGTTAGCAAGTGGACTCATTCAGTTAGATCCAGTCAGTTTCTGGTTCAAGTTACCCAATTGCCTATAAATACCAGAGGAGGAGATCATTCGCATTTTCAAAATCCACGAGCAAGAGAGAGCAGCAGAGCACAGACAGCCATGGAGCACAGAGGTCAGCATACCAGCAAGCCAAGCCTGATGGAGAAGAAGAATGTTGGCAAAAGTACCAAGAGGTAGACAAAATCATAACTAAAAAAAAGATTCCAAAAAGATTCCCTCTGTATGTCTGTGTAAATTTCTCATTTCTAGGTCTCTATTTTTCTTGCCTGTCGAAATATGGATCCAAAGCATGTACAGGTCGATGCCTGGCATCGACTTTAAGGTGTAAGTCGATGCCAGGCATCGACTTAGGATTGCAAGTCGATGCCAGGCATCGACTTGCAGCCCCAAGTCGATGCCTGGCATCGACTTGCAGGAGCAAGTCGATGCCAGGCATCGACTTGTGGGTGCAAGTCGATGCCTGGCATCGACTTGCTCCTGCAAGTCAATGCCTGGCATCGACTTGTGGGTGCAAGTCGATGCCTGGCATCGACTTGCAGCCCCAAGTCGATGCCAGGCATCGACTTGGTCCCAAAAAACGATGCCAAGCATCGACTTGCCAGCATCATCATGCACTGAAAAGTCGATGCCAGGCATCGACTTTTGGGTGCAAATTCGATGCTTGGCATCGGCTTTTGGGCCCAAGTCGATGCCTGGCATCGACTTTTGTGCCCAAGTCGATGCCAGGCATCGACTTTGTGTTCAAGTCGATGCCAGGCATCGACTTGAGGGTAAAAGTCGATGCCAGGCATCGACTTGGCCCAAAAGTCGATGCCAGGCATCGACTTGGGCCCAAAAATGGTCATCGACTCTTGCACCCCCAAGTCGATGCCTAGCATCGACTTTCACCCTCAAGTCGATGCCTGGCATCGACTTGCACACAAAGTCGATGCCTGGCATCGACATGCACTTAAACATCGATGCCTGGCATCGACCTGAAGCTGAAAATCCATGCCTTGCATGGACATGGGCTGATATTTCTTATTGCTTGATATTTCCAATTGCTTTCAGGGATGCGGAGTACAAGGATGAAAGGCCCATTAAGAAGCTCAGAGTCACCATGGGCTCTGCTGACCAGCAACGTGACAAAGGCAGTGGTCACCAAGCAAAGGCAAAGAAAATTATTGCACCATTATCCTCTGAGAAGGCCAGCAACCCACTAGGAATATCCTCAGGTGGACAGAGTAGCATTAAAATTCCTGTGGAGGATCCAAGTATGAAGGAAAGGTCGAGGGAGACAGAGGTCATGAAGACAGATCGTCCACTTCGGGACATGACAAATCTCGAATGGTGCCTTCAGTACGTGGAAGAGAAGAATGCAGTCCTCCTTGTGTTCGCAGGGGCCTATGGCAGAGGAAAGATCACGACAACACAAGGTTTTCAGTATGGCCTTGTTTACAAATTGGATTATGAAGATGAAGATTCTGACAACCTGCTTTTCTTGGTGGAGACATCCAAGGGATTAAGAAATGTCATATGCAAGATGGAATTCTTGTGCCCAGAGTGCTGTGTTCCAGAGGAGCTAGCTCAGATGTGCAGAGACTCAGTGAATTTCATCAAGGACCTGATGCCATGGATACAGGGCAATATCATGCCAACACAGCACAAGAAGACGACCCCTGTAAAGGCAAGGGGTAAGCAGAGTGTGCAGAAAAAGCCCCAAAAGAAAAAGAAGATAATTGCAGAAGAGGACTTTTCTGACTCAAGCTCTAGCTCTGGGGACATTATTGTTGCACCTGGTGGAGAGCTTGCATCTGGTGTGCTTGGCACTGAGCAGAATAAGATGAGGGAGGACATAGCTAGAAGAAAAATTGTGAAGAAGGGGCAGTTGTTCCACCTGCCTATTAATATTATCCACAGGCCACCAGTGGATCCAGTCACAGGGAGGAGGCCCCTTGAGATCAGGGAGCCACATAATTTGCATGTCCAAAATCTTAAGAAGAAAATGAAAATTAATCCTCATGCTACTGTTGTGCCATTCCTTGTAATGGTGGATCCGCATGAGTGCAGTTGTGTGGAGGATTTCAATGAGAATTTGTTTGAGGAGTACACTTATTATGTGATTGGAGGTTCACACTCTGCAGAGGCTCGTAGACAGTTAGTGAAGGAGCACCCTACTACATTTTTCTTTAGGTATGCAGAGTGTAAGATATATGCTGGTCTTACAACTGAGGAAGCCAAGCTTCTTGCTTGGGATCACAACAACGATAATGACTACAGGCAGAAAATGTCCTCCATAGAGAGAATTCGGTTCTTCCACCATGAATACGAAGATTGTCTTGTGAAGGAAGCTGGGAGAATACATCCCAATCTACGAAAGCAATGCCTTATTGAGGTTGGAATTGCATTGGATGAGAATAGAAAGTCAGATGCTTTGAGGAAATATGACCCATGGTTTCAACTGGCATTCAGATCAGGTGAGATCTGGGATCTTCAGGATAGAATCTTCACAATGTGGGAGCATAAGGAGGTCAAGGGCCAAAAGCAACGAAAGTCGAGGCCAGACCCACAAATTGATCTGAGGGGAAAGGGAAGGAAAGTTGACCTTTCAATTGAGGAGGCTCCTGAGGACATGAAGCTGACCCCATGGAGGGCCCTTCAAGGAATCAAGGATGATACATTGATCATATCAACTTTGTCAAGGGTAATCTCGAAGGAGTTGAGCCTCGAGGAGATGGTCACTGAGCTCAATAAGTATGTATGTTATTCTCAGATCCTATTTCCCTCCTCCCATGCTTCTTGTCTAACCTAGTCTCTTTTATATTCATGTGTCTGTAGTCATAAAGTGTACATGAAGATTCAGGAGGTGATGATGAAGAGGCTTGGTTGCTTTTCTTGGACAGAGGTCCAAGCAGACTATCCAACCACATCATCCTACAAAGCCTTATCAGAATATTTCATCCTGTTTCGTGATTGGGTAGATTCTCTTATCAGAATAATTCATACTAAACAATTTGATGCATTGCATGGCATCAACATGGGGGCATAAGTCGATGCCTGGCATCGACTTGGGGGCATAAGTCGATGCCTGGCATCGACTTTCAGCATAAGTCGATGCCTGGCATCGACTTGGGGGCATAAGTCGATGCCTGGCATCGACTTGCAGCATAAGTCGATGCCTGGCATCGACTTGCAGCATAAGTCGATGCCTGGCATCGACCTGCAACAAAAGTCGATGCCTGGCATCGACCTCGTGGCAAAAGTCGATGCCAGGCATCGACTTAGGTCCCTAGGTCGATGCCAAGCATCGATTTTTAGTAGAAGGTCGATGCCTAGCATCTACCCCAACAAGAAATCGATACCATACATCCGTTCTTTATGTTCTGTTTGCTGTACTGAAGAGCTCTTCTAATTGTTTTTCCAATTTGTTCTGCAGAAACCAAGGAAAAGTAAGTCTACAGAGGTACTAGATGACTGCCCCCCTGCATTCCTTGCTCACATTCAAAGAGCAAGGCATGAGAAATCTAGACTGAAAGCGAAGGAGATGGATTTTGATGATGAACCCGATCTTAAATGTTTCTCCAATCCCCTAGACCCCCTTAGGCCTGTATATTACAATGTGTTCTGTAGTGATGTAAATAATATTTGTTCTGTTGTGCCTAGAAAACATTTCTCCCTTCTCATAGCGGACATACCCTATGGATTTAGGATGTTAGGATCAGTTAATGATGATGAACCCTTCAAACACCCTCAGATTCGGAAGATGGTCACTGATTTTGCAGAGTTAACTATGTCTCCTCTTTGGAGGATAGTAATTTTCCATAGCAGAGACCAGTCTTTCTCTGTTTCAACTGCTTTGAAAGCAAGATGTCATGCTGTCGAGTGCCTCACTTGGTAAGTAATCTTCTTTCTATCTCCATGGCTTTCATGATGCCCTATGTGACTCATAGTTCTTTTTTGCAGGGTGAAGACAAACGTAAATCACACTCCTTTGCATCGGTTTGTGAGTGCCACTGAATGCATTACAGTGGGCTATTATGATGAAGTAAGCAAAAGGAGAGTCAGGGAGCATTGCAATGAGAATGGGATCTCAAATGTGCTCATGTTCCCAGCCGTTACCAAGAAACTTCGTCATGTAGCTGGGGACATGACATTGGTTAACCCTTATCAGAAGCCACAAAAACTCATAATGAGATTGCTTCAGCTATTTTCCAATGATGATGACTGGGTCCTAGACCTTTTTTCGGGCACAGGTAATTTCAATTTTCACAATTTTCATTAGTCATTGTTGATTGAAGCCTCTAATAGGTTTTCTGCTGTTTCAGGAACGACTCTGGCTTGCTCCTTAAAGATGTTCAGGCACTGCATAGCTGTGGAGAAGGATGATGCTCAAGTGAGCTTCATTAGAATGAGAATCAATGGGCTGAATGAATGCCCAGATGAAGACCAAGAGGTTGGAAGGAAGCACATTGCAGATACGGAGAGATTCCAAGCAGCTTCAAGGGAGCCTGTTCCCCCACTTGTAGATGAACCTGGGGACATGGCTGACCTTGAAGAGCCAATCTTGGAGCAAGAGAGGCAAGATAGGTGTTCTAATGTGCCAGAGGATACCAATACCCTTGAGCCTGAGGAAAGCTATGATCAGCTTCTATTGTAGATTCACATAACTCTTGTAAAACACATGAAATGTAAAATATCATTTTAATGGAAATATAATTTGGAGTTCTGCTTCCACTTCGTGTTCAGCTTGATTTATCTTGAGCATTTCTCTGATCATGTGTGAATGTTTCTTAGTATAATTTTGTTGAATATTATCTTCTCTTGGGAATGCTTTTGTGAAGTGTATTTCATATTCCGTTAATATGGCCAGGCATTCAATGGGGATCTTAACCATACAAAGGGGATGATCTTAATTGCCTTGTTAAAATGCTCTGATTTTTACAACACATGTTCTCTAACTTTCGAGTAACTCTTAATTAGCTATCTTCTGTGCTTGTTGAGGTTATAGATGTAATGAAGGAGCTTCGCGAATTCTTATATGTACCTTTTCAACTCTAATCTATTGTCCAAGATCATGATGTGGGATTCTTGGTCATGCTCAGCAACTAGTTTTCATGGCAGCAAGAATTTTAGTATATCTATCTTGACTACTTGGGATCTGAGATCAAGCTTCTAAAGACAATATTTACAAGCAAGACTCGTGATGCTTTCTAGATATTGTAAAATGCCCACTTTTTTGCTTCATATAATGGTATTTAGGTAAAAAGAAAAAGAGAACATGTCTTTGTTCTCCTTTGTTGTGACTCAGTGTTAGTGGATGTGCGTCAAATATTCTTTTTCTTTTTTGAGCCTGTTCGTTTAGTATCATAAGCCATTTCTAAGTTATGTTTACCTATGAATGCATTACTACTTTTAGTGTAATACAAATGCACCATCAAAGCCTCTATTCTTCTCTGATCAATATCTTTAGTGACCTCTAAAACCTTTGCAATCCAAAATGGTTTGGTAGCCTCATCACCATCAGCAAGTACTGCAATAAGTGTTCCAACATTTATCTTTATTAAATTTCCTTGCCATCTTGCTTCTGCCTATTTTGTCATCCTTGGGCCTACATAAATATTTCTTTTTGGTGGATGTATAAAACTTTGAAGTGCATCTGCATTACATGCTTGGGCCACATTCACGGATCTTTGTGTACAAAAAGCCCATGTGAATGGAACATCAACTAGCTAATGACCTGCAATCGTATACTTTATAATCTCTTCTTGATGATTGAAAAAGTCATCCCACCAAGATACATCTTGATCTCCAACATATTTTTTTGCACGCTCAATATATATCTTCTTTTCAATGAGTGCATGCATCGAGCTTTTACTTTGATCAACCACATTCCCACATCTTTCTATATTGTTTTTATCTTCATATGGTGATTGTTTTGCACCATACATAGAAAAATTAGGCATGTGCAACAAGAATCTACATCCGTCAACCTCCCACCCAGGAGAAGATGAATACTACTTTGCAAATAAAAGGGTTATGTCATGAACCCTCCTCATCAAGAATACATGGTTGAAACTACTCTTGTGCAATGGAGCCAAAACCTTAGCACTGTTATCAAGGCCCATTGAGAAAAAGTGCTTAAAGTTATAAATATGTGTGAGGTGTTGAACTTCCAGTTTTGGAGTATATGCTTCTAAAATTAGCTCAGATAAAATTGTAAGAGTAAAAGCATTGTTATGTGCCAACTTCTTAGAGAACGTACTGAACATTTGGGCAATGTGATCATGAGTGTGCCCAACCTGAAGGAAATATACCTTAACCTTCTGAAATACCTGTTTATCAACAAGCATGCATAAATATCCAAAGACTGTAGAATTTTTATTCTCTCTTGTAGTATTATCAAGTTTCAAATATAGATTTGGTGGCAAAAGACCCTTCCATGATTGCAAAACCCGATGAATGACAATAATTATAAGGTTTGGATCATTATGCACATTTGTATATGTGAAGAAAACCTTGGACATTACAGTTCCATTGTATACCAAAGCATTAACCAAATGCATTTGCACAAGGACTTCATCTCCAATGTCCTTAGGGATGCGATAAAAATATGGCATGTTTTTTTAATCCATACCATCAATCAACAAACACACATAATGCTCTGGATTTCTGAGTTCTTTACTTTGATGATGAATTTCTTTCTTTCTCTCTAAAGCTTGACTCTCATGATGGTTATTTAGAAGGTTTTTAAAATTATCTTTTTCTTGTGGTGTTGTAGCCCCCCTTGCCATGTTTTTCAAAGTGGTGCAAATTGAACATTCGCCCATTCTAACTTTACGAGGGATAGGCACATTGCTAAACTCTTGTTTCCATAATGGAGTAAAGTGACAATACAACACATACTTATCATTTCTATTTTCCATGTCTTCTTTATATATGTGAAATACCCCTCAATGAGTAAAGTTATCTGACAAGTGCAACCCTCCAGTTGTAGGCATAACCTCACAATGCAAGATAAAATAGTTCATCATCCAATTCATTGCATGAAGTCCAACAGATCCTTTGGTCCCAACATGGAACGTATCCGATCCCCATTCATAAGCCCCTGTTGAACCCTATGTATTCTAAAATTTCCCACACTCATTGCAATTTTAAATGCAACCCTACAACATCGCATCCCTTGAGTAAGGAAATATTCAAAAGCAACACGCGTTACTGACATGTTATCCTCAATCAATTGCATGTGAGAAACAAGGTATATATCCTGCCTTTTACTATCTAAATGGAGGAATTTCGCTCTTCTTTAGTTTCTTCATTCCTAAATTGTACGAACATTTTAAACTACAACAATGCTTCACAATATCCAATGCAATCTGTCTATTTGAAGAAAGAAATTTAAATCTCTTTTTAATTACTTCACGAGGCCTTCTTTTAAAGTGTAGATTGAGTATGCTTGGCCTTTCGTTTGCTCCACATGCACTTGAGTCAAAAGGGAGATCAATGGCTAGATGAGATGGGAGATCAAGAGGTGCATTTGGTTGAGCAACATTGCACTACGAATTGGATAACTTAAATGACTCAACAGAAAACATAGAATGATCATCAACACATTCTAAACCATGGAGATCATCACTTATGAGGAAAGGGTCAATTGAGAACAATGAATTCGAAACTGTATCAATATGAGTAAAGGAAGCCGATGCACAAGCATCCAATAAAAAGATTGAGCTCATCTTCACTTACTTCAAAGGGGACCGAACATGAATTACCTTTTTAAACGAGTAGAAGTCCAAGATCAAGTGAAAATGTCACATCAAATGCCACATCAAGTAGATATGAAATCAAAAGTCTAATAATAATAATAATTGTTGATTGGTTAATCCTTAAAATACACAGATTCTTTTTTAAAAATATATAATCTCAAGTGATTATAATAAATGCCTAACTAATATAATTGAATGAATCTAGTTTCTAACTAGATCAATCAACTAGTCCCATTCACTTGTAACATGGTCCTGCTTAATTAAAGACTGGGAGAGTAGGTCATGGCCGAACTTCCCTTGTTACATATGATATGAAGTTTGGTATCAAAGGAATTCAAATGCTTTATATTTAGAAATTTTTATGTGTAGTCGATATGTTCTACTATTTCCAGGTGAACTTAGAAGTAAATTTAAAAGTTTTTATCTGTAGTCGATGTGTTGTATTTCCAAGTGAACTTTGAACTAAATTTATGGTAGAAAAGTGTGAACTCGTAGGTATGCAAGTGAACAAAAACGATGTAGGTGCCTATACTCTAATGATCTAAGTATTCCATTGATATTATTCCAATGCATCTATGGAACTTAACGTTTTTATTCCCCCTTTTTTATTAAGAATTGAACTTTTTAGGGAAGCATTAACGCTTTTACTAAGAATTGAAGTTTTCCAACGTGTATATGGTTTAAAGCAAAGAATTGTGCATGCCTATGGAAATAGGCGGAAGAAGGTTTCGTTGAAGGTCCACATATTTTTCTTCGGCTTGTGAGAAATGAAACTTAAAACAAGATTTGAAAACCTTTCAATCTCTCTTTGTTCGATTGTCATGGTATTGAATGAGCATCTGCAAACACATCACTTTTTCATCAACGAATGTCAATCCAAAACTATTCAGACAACCAAAGCAACACTCAAAGTCTGAGCACCACCTCAAGCTCTCAAGTCCAATGCACTCATCCACCTGCAGATGTTCCAAGGAGTGGCAGCCTGTGGTCATTAGAAATGGAAAGTCCTCGATTAGTGCACAATCTCCAAAAGGAATGCATATGATCAAGGAAAGCTGTGAGATTGTAAAAGCCGATTTACTTGTTTGGTTGTGGTCATTTCGTTTATTGCCTCACAAAGTTTTCTCCAATAAAATGGAAAGTCTTATAGTTCCAGGTATTGTAAGTTTGGTTATATTTTGTAAAAGAAACTAAATCCTCGTCAGATTAGTTGATTGATCTAGTTAGAAACTGGATGATTCATTCAGTTAGATCTAGTTAGTCTCTGGTTCAAGTAACCCAAGTGCCTATAAATAGCAGAGGAGGGGAACATTCTCATTTCCAAAATCTGCGAGCGAGAGAGAGCAATCGAGCAGAGACAACAAAGGTGCACAAAGCTCAGCAAACCAGCAAGGAAACTCTGATGGAGAAGAAGAATGTTTCCAAGAGTACCCAAAGGTAGAGAAAATCACACCACAAAAAAAAATCCTTTTTATTTTTTAGGAAATAGTATCTCTTCTAGCAATTTTAATTTTCTGTGCTCATGAACTCTCAATCCATCTTCCGATGATATTTGATGCGAGGCATCGACTTTAGGGTGCAAGTCGATGCCAAGCATCGACTTTGTTGGCAATTCGATGCCAGGCATCGACTTTAGGGTGCAAGTCGATGCCTGGCATCAACTTTAGGGTGTAGAAGGTTGATGCCTGGCATCAAATGTGGCCTAAAAGTCGATGCTAAGTATTGACTTTAGGGAGCAAGACAATGCTAGGCGTCGCCTTTAGGATGCAACTCAATGCTAGGCATCAAGTTTAGAGTGCAAGTCGATGCCAGGTATCAACTTGCACCCTAAAGTCGATGCCAGGCATTGAATTTGTGTGCAATTCAATGCTTGGCATTGACTTGCACCCTAAAGTCAATGCTTGGCATCGACTTGCACCCTAAAGTTGATGCCTAGCATCAACTTGCACACAAAGGCGATGCTTGGCATCGACTTGCACCCTAAAGTCGATGCTTGGCATCGACTTGCATGCTAAAATCAATGCTTAGCATCGACCCTTCATCTTGAAAAACACATTAATGTAAGAGATAATGCTTCTGAGGATATTTTAGGGATGTTGAGTTAAAAGTTGAGAGGTCTGTCAAGAAGCTCAAAGTGACGGTGAGCTTTGTGAATCAGCATCGTGAGAGAGGCATTGGTCACCTGACAAAATCTAAGAAAAGCCTAGAGCATCATCAAAATAGCTGAGTGTAGCTCAATGATGAGTAGCACCTCCTTTAATGTCAATCCGGGAAGACGTGAGGATGGTATGAAGACCTCGAGCAAGTGGCGGCACAAGTGCGTGAGTGAGAAGCACACTAGCATGCACACACATACACACACACGCGCACACACGGCAAGACAAAGAGTGAGAATCGATGGAGCTTTTAGATTACTTTCAAAATGCTCTTACAAGTTCGTTTCAATTACAATCTAACCTCAAAAAGGAGCTCTCTAGCTCTTTTTATAGTTTTTGACTAGCTTTTGGCCCTGTCCAGACCTAGTGTCCGGCCTAGTTAAAAATTAGGTTCCAGGGCTTATTTGAGGGCTCAAACGAAGTCTAAAAATTATGAAATTTGGTACGATGGTACTTCTAATACTCCTCAAGCTCGAGGACTCCTCGGCTTGCACAAAATGGAGTCTAATCTACCAAAAACGGGATTTACAATGTTTGTGTAGTGATTAAAATCACTTGGGTTGTACATAATCTATGGGAAAAAATGATCTGGCCTTGTTGCCGTATTGTACATGACTCCTTTATTGCTTTGTATGCCAACACTCCCCCCTTCCTAGCGTCTGTCGCCCCTGACAGACCTTTGTTCCCTCGGGTGGTCGATGTAATATTGGATGACATTGGTGGCCAGTTCATGTTCTCCTATCCTTAAGCCTCTTGCTAGATCGGCTTCCAATGCCTCCCAATTTATTGCACCGGGGGTCTCTGGTTGCGGGGTGGTGTAGTACTCTGAATACATTGCTTGTTCACAAGCAAACAGTTGAAGCAGATGTGTCGGCTTTGGCGCGAAAATCTCCGAGTGGTACTCCCAGAACCCTGATCTGAACATTTCTTCGAAGGTCTGTTTGTAGCAGGCGGGGAGGTATTTGATGCGTGCATGCCAAGCGTAAGCCACACGGATACTGGGGGTGGTGCTCATGTCATACACCAAGTCGTAATTTCCATTGCTAAACCCCGGAAGGCGTACCTGTGGTGCGGCTGCATTTCTAAAGGTCTTCAGCACCACTTGCATCATATCTAAGATTTTAAGCATCATTTGCGCTGCTACATCTTGCATGGGCTTCAAGCGCGGCATCCAGTGGCGAATGGTCCCCATCATATATGCTACCGATGGTGGTCCTTGTGGTGGCGCTATGTACGGGTAGTTCAGCCATTCCTTGCATTGCGCATTGTTCTGTACTTTGATATTAAATGCCTTCCACGACCTGCGGCGGGGGACTGGACCGTAGCATGGGTTGTACAGGAGGTGCAACGGCGCGTTGTTCCATGTGCGTAGCATTTCTGGATAAGTCTCTAAAAGTTTCTGCCGCCATGTTGGTTGACGAATCTTGCCTTTTCGCACCTCTGGAGGAAGGTCTTCGGGTTGAAATTGGGTTGCAAAAGTAGGAATCTGACCCGTGACTCTTTGTATTTCTGCATTATAATCAGCCAAGATAATATAATATGGCCTGTACTGGTGTTCCGATGAGAGAATCAGGCGTCTCGATGATAAGTTCTTGAAGTAATCTGATTGTAAAACAGTCTCCTCTATGACCCTCATAGCCTGATTTTGCACTACGGTGCGCTCTTCATGCGAGGTCCCTATTTCCTCCACTTGTCGTAACCATGGCGGCCGTGGTGCCTCGAACGTGTCCTGCGCTTCTTCTGTTTGTTGGCCTCCTGGGAATGGTTGCGGATCATATTCTTCATCAAACGTTTGTTCCACAGGAATTTGCACAACTTCTTCGTCCGTGGGAGCCTCCGGAGGGGAAGATGGCCTCTCATATTGTAGTAGGCGTGTCTGCAATTCAGTTACCTGTTGCTGGAGATCTTTTATGGCCTCTGCGTCGGAGGGAAGCGAAGCTGCAGAGGGGGTGGTTGGAGGGGCAGCTGTTGGGCCTTGTTGGTGTTCCTGCTTCAGTTGTCCTAGCTCCTCCGATAGCTTATCATGTGCTTCGAGCAGCGTGGCATAATCTTCCAATATAATCTTGATATTATCGGGGGTCACTGCTTGAAACTTGGATGGGCTGATGGGTGCCCCCGGTGTGCTCTCAATAGCTGCCTCCAGGTTCTCTTGATTTTGTATTTGCAGACGTCTGTTCTCTTCCTGAGCAGCCGCAAGATGGCGTTTAAGTAGTGCCATATTTCGCTGAAGTTTTGAGTTGCGTTCCAGCTGTGTCCGTAGGTGACCTTCTACCACCTGCACTGCTTCCTGATCTACGTTCTGTAGCTGTACCTCCAATATATTGTGGGCTTCTTGGAGGGTGTGGAACTGTGTGTGGAGGCGAGTGTTCTCCTCTTCTAGTACCGCAAGGCGGAGCTGTAGTGTCGCTGAGTGCTCTTGCAGGCGTGCGTTTTGTTGCTGGAGCTGAATGTAATCTGTTCTTAAATTTGATATACAAGCCAACATGGTGTCCAATGCATTACCTATAGATGAGTGGGGGGTGTTTACTGTGGAAGATGCATGGGAAGGGAATTGGGGAAGGGAGACAGTGAATGATGTGTCTATGAAAGTTGTGTGTGTGGGTGAAATTGGTGGAGGGGGAATGGGAGGAGGTGAAACCGTGGGTGGAGGTGCCGTGGGTGGTGAAATGTCCATACCTTCAGGAGTGGGTGTTAGTGTGGGGCCTGCCATATACATTGGTATGGTAGGTGGTGTGTGTGTGGAAGTGGTGAATAGATGTGACGTGGGGTGGGGAGCTGAAAAGACAGGGAATGGTTGAGGGCCTGGTTGAAAAGCCCTAGCAAAGATGTCCTGGAGGGATTGTAGAAATGGAGAGAGGGATATCGGGGGTTGGGGTCGTAAATTTGAGGAGGGCTGAAAGGGTTGCGTGGTAGCAGGGAAGCCCATGAATGTGGATCTGGGGTCAGGATGACCGGTGGCTGAAGGCATTGGGGATGGTTGTCCTAGGGCAGGCTCGGGAATGGTTTCGGTGGGTGGTGTAGTGATGGGGTTTGCGTCAAAGACCGGGTTATCAGTGGTAGAGAATAGGGTGGCACTGGAGATCGGAGTACGGAAGGTGAAGGTGGGGTCGGTGGGTTGAGCAGTCGATGTGGTTTCCACTGTTTCTCTTCTAGGAGGTGATGGTGGGGGAGTGGATGGTAGTGGTTCGGTGGACTCCTCATGGGTGGCGGGGTGCTGTTGACTAGCTGTTTGGGAGGTTGGTGTAGTAGTGGGCTCTTCTGCAACTGTAACGGGAATTTGGATATTTTTACCTGAGCGAGGTCGTGTCTGGAACCTTCGTGGGTCATATTGAACTGAAGGCCTCTGAATGGCAGTGCGCACAGCTTCTACAACTCCATATGTTTCTGCCATCAATAAGAGACCTTCCCTGTACTCTGAGTCAACTCCCGCTTCTTCCAACAACTGAGTCATAAGTACTCTGCTGCTCTGTTCAGTGAGTAACTGCTGCGATCGCACTCTTTCCATAATCTGATACAGCCTTCGGAGTTCTGCTGTATATGCTGGGGCTTCAGTGGTCTCTTCTTCATATGCTTCTTCTTCTTCCGGGTGTCCGTGTTGTTGGCTTTGCTGAGCGTCACCCCAATGGACATGTCTACCGTCTGTAGACTTTCTTCTTCTCCGTGAGGATGTGCCCTGCTCCTCTGCCTCTGAATAAAACTCCACATCAGAGAATTGTGTGCTTTGTAGGAATGCTTCGAAATCCTGGGGGTCCAGTCCTTCAGCCTCTCCAGTGGCAGCAAACTCGAATTCAGGTGTAACCGGAGGAGCCGATGGGGTGGGTTGTGTCGTAGTGTCAGATTCCGACCTGGGTATCCTAATGGTAAAAGGAGGTACAGTGCCCTCTCTTAATGGTGATGCCTCAGGAGTAGTCAGGACTTCCCTTGTCTGGACACACGGAATCGCGCCCCTCATGCGCTTGGACTGATGTGTGGATGTCTTGAGCCTTTTAAACATTTGTAATTGTGCCCAAGTTAAGGCACGCTCAATGGGGATATCATATGCCAAGCATCGGTAAATGATGCGTGTGAGTGCACAGCATCCGTTCACCACTAATTTCCTAGAAGCCCGTTTGTTCGCTTCATACAACTGATCTATAATCCACACTGGTAGCTTAATAGGTAGCGCACCTGCTTCCGCCAAGTAGAGAGCAAACCAGATCTTCTTGTGTGGTTGCGTGAATCGGTCTTGACCGGGGAAGGCGAAATGTTGCATGCACATGCGGAGAGGGATGGACACATTTGGGGTGAGGGCTGCCATGTCTTTCAGCTTCACTACTTTCCTGTCCTTCATGTTGTTGGGAACGAGAGCATCCTTTTCTGAGGGTACATGCGTGCCATGCATCTTTAAAGCATCACTCACTAGCTCCACAGTAAGTTCAAACCTCTTCAACTCGTTGTTGCCCAGCAATGAGGGGAGAACAAATGATCCGGGTTGGTCCTTATCTTCATGAGCTTGTAATGTAGAGACCAGATAGTAACATCGGAGGAGGTCGGGTTTAGGTAGTGGGGCTTCAAAATATTCCGCCAACCCTGCTCGTTGCCATATGGTCTGTAGATCTTCGGTGTTCTGTAAAGTCTCGAACTCCTTGGAGAAAAATTGGAATCGCACCCATGATCTGTCATACTCGCATTTAGACTCCCAGATATACTTGGCCTCACCTAATGGACCGGGCATGCCATTGAACCAATGAGAATTCGCATGAACTCTTTCCGTGATTCCTGTAGGGGGATCTGGCACCGGGAGTTGCTGGAGGTGTTGCATCTCCACTGGTCGTTCAGTCGGGGGCACATCCACAGGTAGGCTATCCACATCAATCCCTGCAGTGAGTATCCCTACTTGTGAGCCCGAACCTGTCGCTTCTGCCATTTTTCTTCTTGCTTTCTGATTCTGTGAGAATATAGAATCATGTGTTAACATCGTAATGGACAAAATAAATCCGTTGTTGTCCCCGTTACAACATTAACATGAGGTAGATGGTGAGTTAGTGGTTGGTAAGTGCACGAAGACAGTGAGTGTAGTTAACGTTTGTGTATTCCTAGGAGACTAATGCCGTTAGTAAGTGGGGTGAATTTACAAATCGGGGTCGGGGGGTTTATTACAGATCTTAGACTGCCAAATGCAGTGGATGGGCTTTGCTTTCGGTTTCGTAGAGACTCCAGAGAGCTGTGTCGGTGTCGCTGTTTGGGAGTGGGGCCTTTTAGGGACCCACTTATAAGTAATTACATGCATGCTCATGGGTCTTGGTGTGTTCCTATGTGTTGAGCACGAGGGAATACTGGTTGTACTCGTAGATGGGTTATGCTGCATAGGTTGTGGCCTTGGTGTAACTACTTGTGCCCTCAAGCAAGCCTTAGGCACCCAAAGTTGTCTAGATTGTGGGCTTGCCTTCATCGACTTCTTGGGCACCCAAATAGATTTTACTTTAGCAGAAGAATTTCTGACACACTTCTTATTAGCGTCGTGTTGTTGGTTACTAATAAGAGGCTTTGCCCGTGTAGTTGACGGTGGTGCACCCGGTCGTTCGCCTTTCCGCACCCACACCTGGTTTATTTTCTCGGACATAGGTAGTACTCGGCTTCTTCTGCTTGTGATCCGCCTTTGGTTGCTGCCTCTTTCTGGCCTTTGGAAGAGAAGGGAGTTCCGTTGCATCCCTGACTCCTTTTTTGCAAATCTCATTCCTCTGCAACACAGGGTTTTGAACAAGAACAGCATGGTCATCTTCATGTGTACCCCTGGAAGGACCAGGAGTCTGTGCCTTTCCTAGCTCCTTGAGTGCTCCCTTGCCTAATTCTACTGTAACTCGACTATGATTGACCCAAACCTGGAGAAGTCCACTTCTTAGGTTTAGATTGACTGCTTGGTCATAGATCCAATCCTGACCCAAGACTAGAGGTTCAGTGAGATCCTCATCTTGACACACCAGTACTTTAACTGTCATTGCCTCATCATGAATGTAAAGGGGAAGTTCCGCCTCGCCCATGCAAGGGGTTTCCACTCCTCCCAATCCTATAAGATATGCTTCCACAGGATTGACAATCAATTGTAATTCTTGGCAGTAAGACAATTTAACAGCACTAGTGGCTGCACCTGAGTCAATCAAGGCTCTTACGGTCCTTGCACTCTTTCCTTGTCCTATATCTAAGGTTACGAAAGGACGTCTATCAATTATCCTATGCGAGCTTGTTCCTGCGACTTCACACATGGCCATAGGAAATCCTTGGTCTGCATAGTCATTCGCTCCAGGCTGATCTCTACCTTGCCTTCGTAATTTCATCCTTCTGATGCGTTCTAAAGCTTCAGCTTGAGCTTCTTCTCGAACTCGCTTTTCTTCCTCTTTGCGTTTCTTAGCAGTGTTGAGTCGACTGAGCATTTCCTTCGTGAGGGGTTCTTGATACAACTTGACTCTGCATCCGCTAATATAGTTTGGGAGAACATCACCCTCTAACGTGGCTAGTTGTACTGCTCCGCTCGTGGAGATCCTATTGATGATCATAGGTCCGTAGCCTCTCTTTTCTAGCTTCCTGGCGTGTTGTTTTAGTGTATAAACTAAAACTAAATCTCCTGCTTTCAAGCCCTTATCCTTCACATGGGCATCAAAATATGCCTTCTGTCTCTTCTTGGCTGCATATATTCCTGCAGCGGCTCTCAGTCTTGTTTCCCCTAATCGTTCAAGGTCAAAGATCCTAGAGGAGAGCTCATGACCTGTCCATTCGTGCTCTTGTGCTACTTTCAATGTAGGGATCAAGAAGTCCAATGGTAACACAGCGTTTTGACCGAATACCATCTGAAAGGGGGTGGCTTGGAGTACCGTTTTGTAGGCAACTCGGTATGCCCAAACAGCATGGTGTAGCTGTTTGTCCCAATCAGAGCGTTTAGTGTTCACTAATTTCGTCAGTACATTGCATAAAATCTTATTAGTGCTCTCAGCTTGTCCATTAGCTTGAGGGTGATAAGGGGCAGACTTCTTGTGTATTACCAAGAATTCTTGGAGTAGATTTTCAATCACTTCGTTCAAGAAATGAGTGCCTCTATCACTTACAAGCTCTATGGGTAGCCCATATCTCGTGAATACATTCTCAAACAAGAATTTGGCAGTTGTTTGAGCATCGTTCTTGGTTGTAGCTTTTACCTCAACCCACTTGGTGAGATAATCTGTTGCCACAATGATGTATTCCGCATGAGAACCCTTAGCTGGGGGATTAATAGGACCTACGAAGTCTATTCCCCACTTAGAGAATGCACGTCCACCCATCATAGGTTTCAGTGGCATCTCATCTTTGCGTATAGGATACTGAGTCCTCTGACAGACATCACACCGTTTCACATAGGTATGTGCATCCATGTGAAGGGTAGGCCACCAGAAGCCCGCAAATAATATCGCCTTGATCACCCGATCTGGTCCAAAGTGTCCTCCTGCTACACCTTGGTGAGCTGTTTCCAAGATCTTCAGATATTCACTTTCGTGGACACATAGTCTCAGGTAACCATCTTTACCGCGCTTATATAGATTATTACCGATGAGTGAGTAATCCTGGGCTTCTTGTTCTAAACTCCTTTTCCTAGCTAGAGTCATGTCTGGGGGAAATGTGTTTGTCCGCAAGAATGATACTAGAGGATCACTCCAATCTGGCACAATGGATACTTGATAGAGAGTGGCATGTTCCTCAGGTGGTTTAGTGCAACAGATTGGGCATTCCTTGCACAACTTTTGGACATCAGCTTCCATAGTTGGCCAATGCACTCCGAATCTCTTTAGAGTCTGCAACGTTCGTTGCTTTGAATGGTGTTGCTCTAGTGCACCTACATGTGCTAGTTGCAACCATTTAGCGTACTCATCCTCTTCTACGCAACAAGCCAAGATCCCTTGATCTGTGTGCTTGTACATGCTCCCGGCCATGATGTGATACTTTTGGGATTTTACGATCTCTCTATTCCGTGTGTTTACCACTGGATGGTTGGGCCCGTATGTCAAGACTGGTACTATTGGCTTAGCCCACTGCGGTACAACTTCCAGATTAAACAAGTAAGCATCAGGAAGGTCATCTGATACTCCTTGTGGGGCTTCTCCCGATGTGAGCCTAGAGAGATGATCAGCTCTCAAATGAGTCCTACCTTTTCTTACCACAACCTCAAAGTCATATTCCATTAGCAAGAGAAACCATCTCACTAATCTTCCTGTATTGCATGGCTTGTTTACAAGATATAACAATGCCTGATGATCAGTAAAAAATTTAAACTTATTTGCAAGCAAATAATGTCTAAACTTTTTAACTGCATATACCATGCCTAATCCTTCGCGCTCTGTAGTGGTGTAATTCCGTTCAGCCGCGTTCAATTGTCTACTGGCATAGGCAATTGGAAGATCCATATTACCTTCACCAGTAGGTTGTGCAAGCACACATCCAATAGCGTAATTGGATGCATCAACATGAACATGGAATGGCTTATTCCAATCTGGTGTGGTCAAGATTAGTGCTGAACATAATCTTCGTTTAAGTTCTTGGAAGGAATTCTCACATTCATCCGTCCACTCAAAGTTTGTCAAGAGTCCGTACATGGGCTTTGCAATGACAGCATACATGTGTATGAATCGTCGATAATAACCGCAATGCCCCATGAAAGCTTGTACTTCCTTGACATTCTTTGGCCTAGGTAGCTCTGCTATGGCTCGCACTTTCTCTTCGTCAGTAGATATGCCATTCTTTGACACTATGTGTCCTAGAATCTTGCCTTGCCTGACCATAAAAACGCACTTTTCTGGGTTCAGGCAGACTTGGTACTCTCTACATTTGTCAAAGATTTGCCTGAGTTCCGGAATATGGGTTTGTCTAACATTGGAATGAGCACAAAGGTCATCAACATAGACTTCTAAACTCTTCCTCAGGAACTCCTTAAACACATGGCACATCAGCCTCTGGAAGGTAGCTGGTGCATTGGTAAGCCCAAATGGCATTACTCTAAAAGCAAAAATGCCCCATTCTGTGGCAAAGGCTGTCTTATGCTGATCCTCTGGAGCTATGGCTACTTGATTGTAGCCCGAAAATCCATCAAGGAAGCTGTACACTTCCTTGCCTGCCACTCTTTCTAAGAGATGCTCTGTGATGGGAAGCGGATAGTTATCTCGAATCGTGGCGGCATTAACCTTTTTCAAGTTAATGCACACACGCAGCTTGCCATTCTTCTTGGGCACCACTACGATGGGGGATACCCATTCGGTGTGCTCAATTTCGTAGACAAATCCAGCTTCAACCAATCTATCTATCTCTTCCTTGATCTTAGCAGCATAGTTATCGTTATATGTATAAGGCTTTTGCTTAGAGGGTTTAGCATCTGAGGTCATGGGAATGGTGTGTGAGCATATATCAGGGTCAACACCTTTCAAATCCTTGTAACTCCAAGCGAATACATCTCTGTATTCTCTTAGCAAGGCTATCAATTCGTACTCTTCTTCTTCTGTCAGGTCATGGCCTATATACGTGCATCTCTCCTCTCCTTCTTCTATGGCCACTACTATTTTCTTGGTAGTTTCTTTGTTATCATAGGCCTCTCCTGATTGTGCTTCTCGTTTAGGCATTCTTATCATGACTCTCCTGTCATCTATCTCGTACTTCTTAAAATTTTCTGGGACCTCAAACAAAGATTCCTCCTCTTCTGGTAAGGCTTCTCTCTTCTTTCGTTTCTTTCCTTCTTCCTTAGGGGTCATATGCGTTGCTAATCTTACATCATTTGTAACTTCTCCATGCTTCTGGGGTTGAAATTCTATTTCATGGAAGTATTCTTCATCTGATGCAAATGGTGGGTCCATAATGATTGACTCTAGATCGGAGTCACTTGCATCCTCAAATGCATCAGGGCTAGGTTCGCATTCTTCTAAAACTGCCTCTCCCATGATTGGCTCTATGGAGAAGACTGAAATATCATAGCCATCCTCATCACAGTGAGGTGTCCATTGTTCTTCATTGATGGCTACGTCCATTGTTGCTAAAATTTCTGCCCAGCCATGGGGTTCAAATTCTTCGTCTGGAAAAACTACAGGTGCATAGGCTGGGTCTTGAATGGTTCTATGAGTTTCGTTCGCACCTACCTCTCTGGCTTTCTCTCTCTTCTCTTCTTCTACTGCTACCTTGCACATCCATAAGTGAGTATCTTCATGCATCCATGAGGATCCAGACCCTATGGAATGCACCGATTCTGTATCATCTTTGGCTCTATGGATGGGATTCCATTGGATAGGAGGGACATCTCTATGAGAATAATCCTTGAGATTGACTTTGGTTGTAACACCTAAGTGCTGCAGGTACAAAGAATTGGTCCCCCAATCCTGTACCACTTGCAACTGTCGCATGAATGGTCTTCCTAAAATCATCTCATAGGCATGATTTTTGCTGAAGTCACATATGGCAAAGGTATGTTCAAACTCGACACCACAAGTGGTGAGAGTTATTCCTTCCAGCAATCCTAGGGGTCTCTCTATGTGACCATCGGCCATTTGCAATTTCATCCTCGTTGGCCTGAGTGCTGGCTTGCCCCAACGCTTCCATAAGGAGGTGGTGGCAATTGCAACTCCTGCACCTGAGTCCAAAATCGCTTTGGTGGTGTACTCCTGGTAGGTGATGGGAAGATAGGTGTTCCCTTCTTCACCTTCACACATATCTCCTATCTTATCCAAGGGAATTTCTGGCACTGTCCTATGGGATCCTACCTGGGAACGAGGTTTTGCTATCTCTGGTACTTGTTTGGCTACATGTTTCCATAATTCAGGTCTAACCTTGAGTAGCTCTTCTAACTTGAGATTACACTGCACGTTAGTGTTCTTCACTACCTCTGTGTTCCTAGGTATGACTGAGTCGTCGTTCCTTACCATGACTGTGGGTGCTCTCATACATGTGGACTTTGCTTCCCATGGGCCTGTGAAGTGGGGTAGCTCTTGTATGGAATTCGACTCAAAGTCTAATCTCTCGTGAGACTGAACACTCTCATGCTCCCCGTAAATAGATGGGATGTCTTGTGGGAATTGGTCGTGTGCATCGTCCACAAGTTCAAAAGGAGGGGCGACCTCGCTTTCGTTATCCCATTTGTCTTCTTGAATCTCTCGTAGGAAGTCTGGTGCAAACCGATTCATAGAAGAAGAAGTGTCTGGCTCCGTAGAATTGGGCGCATAAGCAACCTGTGAAGGAGGGCTGGTTCTATTGTTGGCTCTCTCCTCGTTCTCGCAAATGACTGGAGCACCAGCTTCTTGGGGAAGGTTACTTATTCTATTACTTTTCCGAACAGGCTCATACACTCCCTGAGAAGGAATGTAGGCAACCTGTGGAGGTACTTGAGCTTTCGAGGGAGGCTCATCTGCCTTTTGGGGGGGAAGATAAGCTTCTTGAGGAGGCACATGGGCTTCCTGAAGAGGCTGGCTTATCCGTTCTCTTGCCCTTTCCTTCCTTTGAGGGGTAGGTTCCTTTTCTGACTGTGCAATTAGCCGCTCTATTCTTTCTAAGGAGGGGAAACTGTCTGGTTTAGTGGAATTGGCCACATAAACTTCCGATTGGGAATGATTCGTGTTTTTGCTTGCTTTTTCTTGGTCTTGATTTTTTTCTTCCTTGTCAGATCTTGCAATTATCCTCTCTAACTTCTCTAGGAATCCATCCAAGTGTAATTGCGTTTTGGCTGAGCCTGAGTAATTGAAAAGGCGACTGGCTTCAAACATAGTCTGAGCCAATGCGACCATTTTCGCGCATAGTTTGGTTCTTTCTATCTCTAGGTCAGCTCTAGGATAGCACTTGTCATGATCCGTGACGTTTGGCCCTTCTTGGATTCTGGCCTGATATGCCTTAAGCATCATGTCTATGTCTTCGGGAGTGGGATCAGCTAACACTGATCCTGTTTGGGGTGGTGGGTGGGTTGCGTGGGCTGTCTTAGAGGGTGAAGGGATGGAGGGTGATGGGGGTGGTAGCGGCGGGAATGTGTGAGAGTGCGGTTGAGACGTGATCTCTATGATTTTAGCCTTGGTTTCTCGTAAACTTTCCTCAAGTTCACTCATCTTCTTTGCCCATTGCCTTTTCATGCGTTCGCGGCTATCTTTCCAAGCTCTTGTTCTCTTTTTATTTTGGCTCTCAGCATCGCTAGCATCTAGGCTCTTTTCCTGGCCTACCCCTTGGTTTTGCTGCAATGTCTGAGCCCTAGTGACTACCTGTACTGGTGCAGTGGAAGTGACGCTTCCTGAGGAGTCTACCACTAACCCAACAACGTTGATAGGGGTGATTTTTGGCATGCTATTGGGGTTCTTAGGGCAATCTCGTAAGAGATGCTCTTTTCCGCAGTCTTGGCAAAAGCCTTGGATAGTCACGGACTGAGTTCGTGTAGGCGGAGGTAAGGGACAATCACGAATGAGGTGATCACCTTGGCATCTGTAGCACGGTCCTCTTGGGAATGGAGGTCTGACTTGCCTAGATTGAGGCCTAGGATTGGGATTTGCATACATGACGTTCGTGTAGTCTGACTCCCAACTAGGTTCGTTTGTCTCTTCGCTATAATAGGACTCACCATGCTCAGGAGACTGCATGTAGTAGGCCTGGGGGCTATCAACATGGGTAGAATCAAAGCTATGATCACTTGGGTCATTTTCAGAGATCAAGGGTGTTACTGGGACTATAGCTCTATTCAGGTTCTCTTCTGCAGCAGTATACTTTACCGGAATCACATTAGCTGGGGCTGGGGGTTGTTGTGTTAGCACAGGCTGAGGCCTTTGTTGGTTTTGATATTGAGGTTGGAAATTTTGTTGTGGCCTGCCATATGGTTGTGGAGGGTACTGGTTCTGGTATCTGCCTTGTTGGTAGTGCTGAGGGTAGGGTTGCCTAACAGCCTGCTTGTTGTATGGGCAATCTTGTGCGGTGTGGTTGGTGTATCTCCGTTCTATGGTGCAGTACTGGCTACTAAGGTTTACTTGGGGTTGAGCCATAATAGGGCAGACATTCGCCATGTGGTCACCACCGCATGTATAGCATCTTTTCACTGGGGCAAACCTTGGGATTTGTTTGCTAGTTACACCTAATTTCTGAGCTACTTTTTCGGCAAGTTCCTCAATTGATGTGGACTGCGTGGAAGAGTGGCTAGATGCACTATCTGAATCTTTGTAAATTTTGGACAACTCTAGCTCTTCTCCTAGGTTATCTTCAATGTCAATGCACATACGTACACATTCTTCTATAGTCCTAGGGTCTTTCAGATACACATAGGATCTCAATTTTGGGCTCAGCAATCCGTCAAGAAATAAGGCTACTTGTTTAGCAGATGTGGGTAGCTCCGAAATAGGGCACCTTTCAAGATATTGTCTAAATCTTCTTCCTGCAAGTCTCACAGTCTCTTGAGGGGTTTGCTTGAAGCTGTGAATCAGTGAGGAGGTGTTGTGTCTTATGCCGCTCTTAGAGAACTCTACAATGAATGCCTCTAGGAGTTGATCTATGCTCCTGAACTGGCGCTCATCTAATGGCTGAAACCATGTAAGTGCCGTATTCCTCAGGGTTAGACCGAAGGCATTGTACTGCGTGAATAGATCCTCAACTTGTTCAGCTCTCAAGACTTGCTTGAATTCCGCCACATGATCATAGGGATCTCCTGTGCCGTCAAAGTAATTCTTCATGGACTTTCAAAGTTCTTGTGTGCTCCCTAGGTCTCGGCAGAGGGAATCCATCTACATTTCTTTGGTTCCTGTGGGCTCTATGCATCTCGGGTTCTACCCTATTCGTCTCGGTTCTCGTTCTTTCTCTGCCCACTGGGTTGGCAAAACTTACTTCTAGTCTATCCCTACTTCTATCTCTTTGCGTACCATGAGCTTGGGAAGTTCCAGCCCCAGGGTGACCATAGGATACATTTGATCTTGGTTGGGGGAAAATAAATTCGCCCTTCCAAGTGTAGGCATGCCTATCATTTTCTGTCACCACAAAGATCCGTTCTGAAGCATGATCTAAGTAGGTCACTCTGCCTGGGCTATCCGGATCCTTAAACTCATAGATCATGATTGTTCCTATGTCAGTTGGGTGATCCGGTTTATATCTCCAAAAGGCTTCGTCCGTTTCTCGATTGAGAAGCAAATCTATGCACTTGTTATCTTGGGGGACCCACTCAGGCGTGATAATCCTAGTGAGAACTGATTTACCTCGAGGGGTTCTAGGTTCCACTCCCATGTTTCCTTGTTCCAAGTCACCTAAGTCCGCTTCTGAAATTACATTTCCAAATTCATCTGTCCTATCTGGATGACTGGTGACTACGTATATGGTTCCTTCCTTGTCCAGGTATGCACCGTTTTCAAACTTGACAGCTGGGTGCTCTAGTCCTATGGATTGGTCAGGGTTTTTAATCTGGACCACAGATCTTCCTAGGCCGTCCTCATAGATGCTAGCACCTAATCGGTTGGTCCTAAGGTATTCCAACTGTGTTTTGTAAGGGCCTTCTACCCTGTACAAGTAAGGCACACCTGAACTTCCCGTAGGCCTGTCCATGCCTTGAGACATCTCTGACTCACTGGTATCAGAGCTAGGGTAATGAGAGTGGCGACTCAACTGCTGAGTCCAAGACCTTGCAGTGTGATTGACACTAGCCTCTGAAGACCTAAGGCTTTGTCTCTCTCTTACTAGGTGTCGTCCTGATCTAAGGTTCATATGCCTAACTGATTAGCCCAATTCTTTGCCCAGAGTACAACCTCGTTGCCGATCAATTGGTACCAGTCACTTGATTCTTTTTAGTTATTCCTCGTGTTTCAAGTCTTGTCTGCTATTACATCGTCAGGAATACTTGAATGTTCTTCTTACTTTCAGGTTGATCGTTCCACGTTAGGTTCTTTCCTTTATGTTGTCGACAGTACAGAGATTAAGTTTTTAGCTTGAACTTGAGTTTTTAGGTAGTCTTCAACTTGATAGTGGCCTATCGTCGCCCTGACTTACTCCTACTTCTAATCGTTCTTAGCCTAAGCTAGGAATTGACGAAGAGGAGTTGAGAATATTCCGACCTTTCTTGCCGAACCTTGCTCTTTAGTGCTCGAGAAGTTGATTCTCAAGCGTGTGCCACACCGTTGCTTGGATACTCTCAGTCGCTTCTCAATAGGCCTGCATAAATCCCAAGATTAGCTCCAAGTAGATCTTTCAATTGACAGACAATTTATTTCAGACACTTTTTTAATGACCCTTGTTCCCCCTTTTGCATTGTTAGAAATTTACTCTAGAGCTCCCTTGGTGTTCCTACCCCTCAGTGTGTCAACTTCCAAATATCCTATCTGAAAATCAACGCGTTATTCTTATAAAAAACAGTTGAGGGCGTGTAGTATATGTCACGAGCTTTCCGACAAGCCCTAGAGCTCAGAAAATGGATTTCGTATGAAAAAGTTATGACCGTTCAGGGTTTAGGGGGTTACTAGACAGACAGAACCTTTCGGGGGTTTTAATGCATTTTCTAAGGCCTTCGTAAGTATATGAGTACATGAAAGTGCAAATATGCCCAAAATTTAGCCTAAATTTCCAAAAATTCACTCCTTAATTTTTGCCGAAAATGCCTGTCTATCGCGATAGACGGTGTCTGTCGCGATAGACACAATCTATCGTGGGGGGCTGTCTGTCGCGATAGACGGTGTCTGTCGCGATAGACAGTGTCTATCGTGGATTTCTGTCTGTCGCGATAGACGGTGTCTGTCGCGATAGACGGTGTCTGTCGCGGATTTCTGTCTGTCGCGATAGACGGTGTCTGTCGCGATAGACGGTGTTTGTCGCGATTTTCTGTCTGTCGCGATAGACGGTGTCTGTCGCGATAGACGGTATCTATCGTGGATTTCTGTCTGTCGCGATAGACGGTGTCTGTCGCGATAGACGGTGTCTGTCGCGATTTTCTGTCTGTCGCGATAGACGGTATCTATCGTGGATTTCTGTCTGTCGCGATAGACGGTGTCTGTCGCGATAGACGGTGTCTGTCGCGAATTTCTGTCTGTCGCGATAGACGGTGTCTGTCGCGGATTTCTGTCTGTCGCGATAGACGGTGTCTGTCGCGATAGACGGTGTTTGTCGCGATTTTCTGTCTGTCGCGATAGACGGTGTCTGTCGCGATAGACGGTGTTTGTCGCGATTTTCTGTCTGTCGCGATAGACGGTGTCTGTCGCGATAGACGGTATCTATCGTGGATTTCTGTCTGTCGCGATAGACGGTGTCTGTCGCGATAGACGGTGTCTGTCGCGATAGATAGTGTCTGTCGCGATAGACTGAAAAAATGCAAATTTTTGGAAAACTTCTAGTGTTCTAGAGTGCCCTCAAGGTGTAGGTTACAGTGCTAATCATGCATTCACAAATTTTTAAGATTTTCTGTCTGTCGCGATAGACAGAGGTTGTCGTCCCGGGAACTGTGCAGAGCCTGTCGTACCTGCGCACACTGCTGGGGATGATGATACAGCAAAAACCTGCAAAATAGCTCAGAAAACATGCAAAAACAGCACATGCAAATTCGCTCTCTCGCTCTCTCTCACAAGTGAAATGAGGGAAATGAGGTGGAGGTGAGGATATAGTCAAAAAACTGAAATTTTCGCGATGATGGAGATGGGCGTGGGAGATGGTGATGATGATGGTGGTGATGAAGATGGTGAAGAAAGTAAAAGAAAATCGATGAGAGTGAAGAAAATACCTACAACTCCAACGCGTCAACTCTACGTCTTACCATCACACGCTCGTCCTCAAAGCTCGATCCCCGGCAACGGCGCCAAAATTTGGTGTAGCTCAATGATGAGTAGCACCTCCTTTAATGTCAATCCGGGAAGACGTGAGGATGGTATGAAGACCTCGAGCAAGTGGCGGCACAAGTGCGTGAGTGAGAAGCACACTAGCATGCACACACATACACACACACGCGCACACACGGCAAGACAAAGAGTGAGAATCGATGGAGCTTTTAGATTACTTTCAAAATGCTCTTACAAGTTCGTTTCAATTACAATCTAACCTCAAAAAGGAGCTCTCTAGCTCTTTTTATAGTTTTTGACTAGCTTTTGGCCCTGTCCAGACCTAGTGTCCGGCCTAGTTAAAAATTAGGTTCCAGGGCTTATTTGAGGGCTCAAACGAAGTCTAAAAATTATGAAATTTGGTACGATGGTACTTCTAATACTCCTCAAGCTCGAGGACTCCTCGGCTTGCACAAAATGGAGTCTAATCTACCAAAAACGGGATTTACAATGTTTGTGTAGTGATTAAAATCACTTGGGTTGTACATAATCTATGGGAAAAAATGATCTGGCCTTGTTGCCGTATTGTACATGACTCCTTTATTGCTTTGTATGCCAACACTGAGGATGATGCAACTAGGAAGGAGAGGTCAAAGGAGATAGAGGCCATAAGGAAGGATCGTCCACTCCGAGACATGACAAGCCTGGAGTGGTGCCTTCAGTATGTTGAAGAGAAGAATGCAGTCCTCCTTGTGTTTGTAGGGGCCTATGGGAGAGGCAAGATCACGACAACACAGCCCTTTCAGTATGGCCTCGTGTTCAAGTTGGACTATGAAGATGAGGATTTTGAGAACCTCCTTTTCCTGGTAGAGACATCGAAGGGCCTACGAAATGTAATATGCAAGATGGATTTCTTGTGCTCGGAGTGATGTGTGCCAAAGAGGCTTGCAGAGATCTACAGGGACTCAATGAACCTAGTTAGAGACTTGATGCCATGGATCGAGGGCAACATTATGCCAAAATAGCAGAAGATGACAACCCTTGTAAAGGCAATCGGTAAGCAGTGCGTGCAGAAGAAGCCATTGAAGAAAATGAAGAGAGTGGCAGATGAAGAGTCTTTTGAATCAAGCTCTAGCTTTGAGGATATTATTGTTGCACTTGGTGGTGAGCATGCATTGGGAATTATAAGTACTGAGCAGAACAAGATGAGGGAGGACATAGCTCAGAGAAAGCTTGTGAATAAGGGGCAATAGTTCCACCTACCAATCAATATCATCCATAGGCCACCAATTGATCTAGTCATAGGGAGGAGGCCCCTTGAGATAAGGGAGCCACATAATTTGCATGTGTAGAATCTTAAGAAGAAAATGAAGATAAATCCTCATGCTACTATTGTGTCATTCCTTGTCATGGTGGATCCAAATGAGTGCAGCTCTGTGGAGGATTTCAATGAGGGCCTATTCAAAGATTACACATATTGATACTTGAAACAATTAATCCAATAGATACTAGTTCAAGAATAAGTAGTGTTGAAAACCTTTCTATTTTAGTCCATACATCTATTGGTTCTTTTACTCAGAGCTCACAACACAGTAACAATTGGCAAAATTCCTTTTAGGAGAATTCAATTAGCTTAGATAGCTAACGATTGCAAGTGAAATGATTTAAA
Organism: Ceratopteris richardii; assembly: GCA_020310875.1. Taxonomy (NCBI): domain Eukaryota; kingdom Viridiplantae; phylum Streptophyta; class Polypodiopsida; order Polypodiales; family Pteridaceae; genus Ceratopteris; species Ceratopteris richardii. Next base: position 40,764,975 of record CM035443.1, on the reverse strand, counting down.
ATGATCAACTATGCTTTGAGAAATAGATTTAGCAAATACGATCTTACCCTTGATTTTTTATTGAACAACCAATAGATGACCAGTGAGCACTTCGAAGGTGATTTCTCCCCAATGCACAAAGTAGACTTCAAGCTGGTTCCAAGAGGCCAAAGATTATGCAAAATGGTTGAGTATTCATTGAGATATGACCATAAGAACTTGACTATTCTAAGTAGTCATAGTAGAGAAGTAGACAGAGATGATCAATGAGCTATATGTATTATAGAACATAATTGTATAGAGTCGTTGGCATTGTAATGATGCTCAATGATGATGAACTGAGTGAGCTATGGTGTGAGCTACTAAATTTCTACAAATGATCAAGGAGAGAGCTCTAAAAATGAGGTACATACTGCGAGATTTTACAAAGCCTTTTATATATGTTGCTTCTAAGTTTGAATTTTGAATTCAAATTTTGGCTCCAATCAAAAGGTGACTCCATTGATTTAGGAGATATTCCCTCATCTTGAGGTTATAGCTAATATTCTTCCTAACCCCACGAGTTATAAGCATTTACAAGATTCTCCAAAGAATTAATGTTTTACAATGGTAAATGATCAAGTAGTTACAAGCTATAGTTCACATGAATCATCAAGTGCTAGTTCCACATAATGTCTTCAATGCTAAGCCAAGTGTGTAGGCTTGAACATTTGCACCAATAGCTCCCCCTCAATCTAAACATCTTGGCTTCTATTGCTTCATCAATCTTCTTGAATATCTTGTAATCCAATCATGGTTTTAATCCTACAAAGCTTAGTACCATCAAGTGCTTTGGTTAACAAATCAACGTACTGCATATTTGTAGATACATATGCTAGTTGAATCTCTTTGCTCAAGAGTTTCTCTCTAACATAGTGATAGTGCACTTCTATATGCTTAGTTCTTGCATGATAAATGGGGTTGGCTGCAAGATGCAAAGAACTAATGTTATCACCAAAGATCATTGGTGAATGAGTGTGAAAGTCTCAAATCTGAGTAGAGCAACCTAATCCAAATAGCTTCTTGTGTAGCATTTGCGAATCCCTTGTATTCAGCCTCTATTGAAGATAGAGCAATAGTTGGTTGCTTCTTAGAAGACCATGAGATGAGTTTGTCACGTGCAAAAGATAAATAACCAAAAGTACTTCTTCTATAATCCTTACATCCTACCCAATCTGCATCTAAGTACAACTTATGTCCAAATCTAATGTGTATGGGAAGTAAAAACCTTGATTATGAGTAACCTTGAGGTACTTCAAAATTCTTGTCAATGTTGCACAGTTTAGACTCCCAACTATGCTTTGATAACCTGCAATGTCTTCAAGCAAATCACCTTCATGAGCACTCAATTTATGATTTACCTCCATAGGGGTGCTAGCTACTTTTGCATCCTTCAAGTGGAACTTCTTCAACATGTCCTACACATATTTCCTTTGAGTGATGTAGATTCTAGAGTTAGTCTATACCAACTCAAGTCCAAGAAAGTATTTCAGAAACCCTAGGTCACTGATCTTAAACTCCTGCATCAACTAGTTTTTTATTTGTTTGATGCCATTGGCATCACTACCTATAAGAATGATGTCATCCACATATACACATAAATATATCACTTCTAAGTTACTCCTCTTGATAAATAGAGAAAAATCTACCTTGCTCATCATGAATCCTTTGTCTTGAAGATAGGTTGATAGCCTATGGTTCCATGCCCTAGGTGCCTGCTTCAAACTATAAAGATCTTTCTTTGATTTGCATACATGATTTACCTTGCTCGGATCTTCATAGCCAAGAGGTTGAGCCATGTAAACCTCCTCTGAAATCCACCCATTGAGAAAAGCATTTTTTGCATCTAGTTGATACATATTCCAATTTCTAGATGCAGCTACACTTACCAATACTTTGATGGTTGGCATCTTAGCCATTGGTGAAAAGGTTTCTTCATAGTCAACTCCATGGGTTTGTGCAAAACCCTTAGCCACAAGCCTACCCTTGTACCTATTTATGGATCCATCTGAGTTCCTTTTAATTTTGTAAATCCATCTAGAACCAATTACCTTCATTGATGCTTTCTTGGGTACTAGCTCCCAAGTATCATTCTCTTGGAGTGCTTCTATTTCTTCATCCATAGCCTCTTTCTGCTTTGGTACTTGCTTCTTCATATGAAGAAGGTTCTTCAAGTCATGAATCCTTAGTAAGATAAATAGAATGCTTAGTGACTAATGAAGTATGATACCCATATCTGATTGGCTTCTTACTTTCTCTTTGTGATCTCCTTAAGGCTTGGTTGGATGACTGAGATATGTCTTCCAACCTCTTCATCTTGACCTTTCCTTTTGATTTCCATGCTCTAAACTCTTCCAAGTTGATGGTGTCCTCGTCATCTGATTTGATGTCTTCAATTCTGCTTCGCTCCTCCTTGGTGAGGCTCGGAAATTCTTCTTCCAAGTCATATGGCAATTTCACCTTCCTGCATTCACTTTCAAACGAGGAGTCATTCTCATCAAACACGGCATCTCTAATGACCATAAATCCTTTGTTGGATGGATTATAAAACATGTACCCCTTTTGATTTATATCATACCCTATGAAGATGCATTTCTCTGCCTGAGGGTCTAACTTACGTCTGATTTATGGAACATGCACATAAGCAACACAACCAAATATTCTACAATGTTCAAGTGATGGTCTCCTACCATTCCATGCCTCATAGGTGGTCATCCCATCAAGGGACTTAGAAGGTAACCTATTAATAACATAAGTGGCAGTAGAAACAACCTCTACCCACAAGTAATTAGGCAACTTCTTTTCATTTAGCATAGATCTAGCTGCTTCCACAATCAATCTCTTCCTCCTCTCTGCTACTCCATTCTGCTCCGGAGTACATCTAGTTGTGATCTCTCTCTTGATACCTTTGTCCTACAAAAATGCATCAAACTCATTTGAGAAGTACTCAGCTTATCCTCTTTAAACTCTTTCCTGTTTTATTTTCGAGAAGTGCAATATACTTTTTGAAACAACTGAACACGTCATCCTTATGTGTCATGAAATACAAGATAGTCCACCTATTGAAATAATCAATAAATGAAACATAGTACCTTGATCTTGAAATTGAAGGGTCCTTGCTTGGTCCCCATACATCTGTGTGGACAAGTTCCAAATAATCCTCATGCATATAGCCTTTCTTTGTAAAGGGTAACCTGTGTGATTTACCAAACTGACATGCACCACATTTATAGATCATATGTTGCTTGGATACATTAGGTATCCCAAGTACACATTGATCTCTACATATCTACTTCAATGTTCTCTCACCAATGTGTCCTAGTCTTTTGTGCCATATCTCTAACTCAAACAAGGTTTGATCCTAATAATTATAAAGTGCAATGTTTCTAGTGTCCTCAATCTCAAATGTAAACAATCTATCTGTTTTCTCTCGTTTTGAAATTCTCTTGAACCCATGTTGGGGGTCCTCCACAAAGGCTCCAGATTTATTAAACCTAACCTACAAAACCTTTTTCACTATCTATCCAACACTCATCAAATTCTTTGTGATAGTAGGTACATGAAGAAATCTGCTCAACAAATTCCTATTCCCATAAGAAGTTTTGACATTTCCTACCTTGACATCTGAGTGCTTGGTATCATCACGTATCTGCACTTGGTGCTTTCCCTTGGGCTCTTCAAGATAAAAAAGGAGAGCTATATTGTCTGCTACATGGTTTGAACAACCTGAGTCAATATAGAAGAGGTGCTCATCATTCATACCTTGTTTTGAGGTCATGTTCTTAATGAGAAGAGAATCCTCTTGATCCTTTGTATAGTTATTGAAGTCTTTTCTTGATTTGTATCCTCCTTGATAATTGTTGTTGTAATTGTTGTTGTAGCCATGGTTGTAACCTTGATTATGATTGAATCTTCCTCTTGATTGTGAGTAGCCACCTCTTTGGAATCCTCTTCCTCTCTGGTTCTTGAAGTTCCTATAGCATTCATCTGTTGTGTGATTAGACAGTCCACATATATTGCATGGGGAAGAGTTGAAAGGTCTCCCCCTACCTTGCTTACCTCCTTTGCCCCTTCCTCTTGAATTCCTACGTCTCCCTACATAGTTAGCTTGAGAAGTAGCACCTTCATCTTCAAATTTCTTGCACTTTCCTTTATCCTTAGACTTTCCTTTATCTGTATAGAGGGCAGAAGAATTGTTACCTCTTGATGGTTCACCATTTTTGTTGAGCTTGGACTCATGCATGAAGAGTTGCCCTATGAGAGTGGTTAGATTAGGGATTTTCATATCCATATAAAGATCCATTACAGTTGTGAAGGATTCCCACTTATCATCTGCCTTGATGCCATTGATTATTTGTCTCACTATTTGCTCCTCTTCAATCTCCTCTCATATGCTTGCCAACTGATCAACCACATCCTTCACCTTGGTCACATACTCTGAAACATTCTACTTAGGCTTCTTCGTTTGAGTAGTAAACTCCATCCACAATTGATTTTTCCTAGCTCTTATATTGGAAGAAAAGTATGAAGATAGAGTATCCCAAGTCTCTTGGGAAGTTTTGCGATTCCTAATATGAGGAATAAGGAAGTCAGAGATATAGTTAAGTAGATATGATCTAGCTAAAGCATCTTTGGGACACCATGAGTAGAGTATTTCTTGCTCCTTTCTCGTAGGTTGATCTTTGCTTCTAAATGTGGGCATCTCCTCATCTTGTGATATGTATCCATAGAGACTTCCTTCTTGTAGATAGGTCTTCATCCTCAAAGACCATGCTCAATAATTATTGTTATCAAATATATCAATGAAAGAAGGAACACCATCTCCAATTTTACCTCAACTTGCTCTGATACTATTATTGGAAGAGATGGATGGATACCTCAAGGAAGTGAGGTGGTACTACTAAAACCTAATTTGTACCATCCCTAATGCACTTCAGAGTTATAAAGTAGGCCCTTTTTTCTTGCAAATGACACCAAGAAAGTACCTATTGTTTATATATTTAGGTAGTGATGTGTGCGAACACACTAGGACCCCCGGGGTACTTTTTTCCCTCTTTAGGAGGTTTATTTCACCCGATTTGTATATACGCCTATTGCCCTATTGGGCTATTGATGTACATTCTCTAGTAATACATTCAGTATTGTGTGTTGTGCTCCAAGCTTCTTCTTCTTCTTCCTTGTGTTATTCACGTGCTTTCACAGACATCTAACTCCAACAATTGGTATCAGAGCAGGTCGTCGCTTCATCTAGGGTGCCGTCGACACTCCTCCAGTTGTAGTCTCAGAATTGCAGGAATTTTGGTAAGCATACTCAGCATGTTTTCGAGATCAAAACGGCTTTGCTTCGTGGTGCCAAAATCGTGATCTGAGCTCGTTTCGGCCTTCGAACGCACTATCCCAGCGATTGTGTAGGCTATTTCATCTTTTTGTGCCAAAGCTATGTACCAATTTTTGTTTGTCACTATAAGCATCTTAAAGTCTGATACAAGTCTAGCGGAATTCGTCTGGGCAGTTCTGCTCAACTTTTTGAGATACAATCAATTTTTTGCATCAAGGTATTTTACTCACCGGCCATGGCTGAAAGTAGTGATGTATTCCATATGTTGGCTATTGAGGATAAGTTGGATGGTACCAACTACCCGTTATGGGCTTATATGATGCGACATGTGTTGGTTGCAAAAGGACTATGGAACATTATGTAGGGTGTCGAAAAACGTCCTATCACACCTGCAACTGTTAAAACTGCAGGTACTAAAGCTGATGTAGAAGGTGTCGAAGTGATGATATTCAGCATATTCCTGTTTGTGCTGCGGTTTCTCTTGCACCTACCACAAAGAAAATTTGCTGGGATAGCAGAGATGCCCAGGCACATGCATTGATAGCTTTGTCTGTCAAACATGCCATTATTCCTCACATTCGCTCTTGCAGAACAGCTAAGGATGCTTGGGATACACTTACCACATTGTACCAAGCTAGGAATGAGGCTCGTGTTGCTTACCATCCGAAAACAGTTGGAGAGTGAGCATATGAATGAAGGTGATTCTATGGACAGTTTCCTAATGAAGATCAAAGACTTGAAGGAACAATTGATTTCTGTTGATGAGGTTATACCAGATAGCTCACTTGTGCAGATCGTTCTGAATGGTCTTCCTGATTCATTTCAAAGTTTTGCTTCTACTCTTCGATTGATGATGAAAGGCAATCCAAATGCCTTATCATTTGAGGAGTTAGTCTCTGTTCTATTGCAAGAAGATCAGTCCAGGCAGAACAGGTCCATTATGCGAGTTGTAGATCAAGCTTTCCTAGCTGGTCAGAAGGGCAAAGGAAAATGGAGCTCTTCAACTAGTAAGGAGAAATCTGCGAATTCTGCATATTCGAAGAAGGAAGTTAAGATGAGAAGAAATAAAAAAAGCAGAAATTGTTTTGTAAGTACTGTAAAGGGAATGGTCATATCATAAAGAACTGTCCACAACTGGTTGCTAAAGAGGCACAGAAGAAAGAGGCTGGAATGGTTGTTGCAGAGGCCTCTACACCAAAAACAGAGTCTGCTAATCTTGTGCAGGAAGAAGAATGGGCGTTTACTACTGTCTGCAGTTTTGACCCATCTTCTCATGAGTAGTGCATGTCTGTAGTAGACTCAAATTTTTGGTATTTTGACAGTGGGGCAACCAAACATATTACCTCGCATCGCACTTTCTTCTCTTCACTCGAGCCTGCCCCTACAGGGAATACTATTACATGCGCCAACAACTCCTCTTATCCTGTTATGGGAGTTGGTAAGATCATTTTGACTACTGCTGATGGTAGTTCTTTCACTTTGTCAGATGCTTTATTTGTGTCAGGGATCAAGAAGAATGTGTTATCAGTTTCTACATTAGACAAGATTGGCTTGGTTGTGAAATTTGTTGATGACAGGTGTACAGTTCATGATCTATCAAATGCCGATGTGCTTATTGCTTCTAGCATTTTATGTCGTGGGTTGTATAAGCTCATAGACTATGAAAGATCTATAAATGATTTGGCATGTGGAGTAAATGATTCTCAGGCTATGTAAGATGCAAAGCTTTGGCATGCACGCTTTGGTCATCTGAATTTTGCTAGTTTGCTATGCCTGTAGAAATCTGAAATGGTGTCCTCTTTGCCCAAACTTGAGGCACCTCGAAGAGTCAGGCTTTACCACATAGTTTCTGGCTTGAGGTTGCCATGTGTGCAGCATATGTACTGAACAAGTGTCCCACTAAAGCGCTGCAGTCTATCACTCCATATGAGGCTTGGCATGATTGCAAGCCATCTGTCGCTCATCTGCGTGTTTTTGGTTGTTTGGCATATGCATTAGTGCCTGAACAACATCGTAGAAAATTGGATGATAAAGCAATAAAATGTATTTTTGTTGGGTACAGTTATGAAAGTAAAGGCTATCGTCTGTATCATCCATAGACTAAACGCATTCTAGTTAGTCCTGATGTTGTTTTTGTGGAAGATGTTATCCAACCATTGCTTTCATGTACAAAGGAGACATCTGTTAGCTCCAAAGACATGTATGATACTTTGCTACCTCTTTTTACAGGTGACAGTCTAGTGCTGGTCCTAATGAGGTAACTTCTCAGGCTTTGCAGGTTTCATGTGATGATGCAGATAATTCCATTTCTGATGCAGATGTACATGATGTACTTATTGATGAGAGAGCTGATATTGAGCAGGCAAGAACTATGCCAAAATGGCTGGTGCAGACCTTGTGTGACAACAAATTAGATGCACCTCTGTCATATCGTACTCGTTTAGGCTCTCATAGTGCCTCTTTTGCATCAGATTGCTATGATATGGCTCCATCTAGTCTCTGTGATGAGAATGAGCCTATTTTGTTTGATGAAGCACAAAATTCAGAAAATTGGATGGCTGCTATGCAATCTGAATATGATGCTATAATGAAGAATGGTACTTGGTCTTTATGTGACTTGCCTCCTAGCAAAAAGGCCATTGGCGCTAAGTGGGTATACAAGCTGAAGCGTAAACAAGATGGTACAGTTGAATGGTATAAGGCTAGGCTTGTTGCAAAGGGTTATGCACAGGAAAGAGGCATTGATTTTGATGAGATCTTTGCACCTACATGTCGTATGACTACTGTTTGGAGCATCTGTGCACTTGCAGCTCATCATGGTTGGAATGTACATCAGTTGGACATTAAAACAACATTTTTGTGCAGGTTAAAGAAGGCGTTATATGGTTTAAAGCAAGCACCACGTGCTTGTTATGAGAAGATATATGCCCATCTGATTGCACATGGTTTTGAGAATAGTCCAACTGAAAGCACCTTATATATTAAGCGTGCTAATGATGTGCTTCTCCTCATTGTTGCCTATGTTGACAACATGCTGCTCACTGGTCCTATTGAGAAGCATATTGCTGATTTTATGGCTGATTTGCATGCCTCATTTGAGATGTCTAATTTGAGGCATTTGCATCACTATTTGGGCATTCAGTTTATGCAAGTTGATGGTGTAATGGCTTTGTGTCAAACAAAATATATTGACACATTATTGCAGCATTTTGGTTTTGAAGATTGTAAGCCTATTGCCACTCCTATGGAGACAGTTTACAATTGAGTCTTCATGATGCTGAAGATGCATTTGATGTTGTTCTCTATTAGCAGGCTGTTGGATGCTTGATTTACTTATGCATTACTTAGCCAGATATTCAGTTTGTTGTCTCACAGATGAGCAGGTTTATGCATTGCTCAGGAGTCAAGCATTGGCAGGTACTTAAGCGCATCTTTTGCTATTTGAGGGGTACTCGGCTATTTTTGGGTTGTTTATCCCAAGGGGGGATCACTATCGCTAGATTTGCATGCTTTTTTTGACTCTCATTAGCCTGGTTGCTATGACACTCATGTGTCCACTAGTAGCTTTTGCTTCATGCTTGGTAGCTCATGTATATCTTGGTTGAGCAAGAAGCAGCCTACTGTGGCCACTTCCAATTGTGAGGTTGAGTATAGGGTAACTTTCACAACGAATGTTGAGTGTGTGTGGCTCAGACGCCTTATGGCTGATTTGGGTGTTGGTGAGACTTTTGCCACCACCATCTTCACTGATAGTCAGAGCGTATTGGCAGTTGCAAGGAACCCTGTGTTCCATGCTCGCACTAAGCACATTGAGGTGCATTATCACTATGTCAGGGAGAGGTTCTCTGCTAGGGAGATCAGCTTGGCATATTTGCCCACGCAGGAGAACATTGAAGACCTTTTCACAAAGGCTCTACCTAGGGAGAAGTTTGAAGCTTTCTACAAAGCTTTGGGCTTACTTCCTTTTGTGGAGTGATTTCCATATAGCTTGGCACTTCCTTATACATGAGTGACAACTCCTTATTCACCGCATCACTCCTAGGGGGAATTTGTTGATATATTTAGGTAGTGATGTGTGTGAACACACTACGACCATCGGGGCACTTTTTCCCTCTTTAGGAGGTTTTTTCCCTCGTCTTGTATATACGCCTATTGCCCTAATGGGCTACTGATCTTTGTACATTCTCTAGTAATACATTCAGTATTGTGTCTTGTGCTCCAAGCTTCTTGTTCTTCCTTGTGCTGTTCGCGTGCTTTCACAGACATCTAACTCCACACCTATGTACTTTGGAATTGATAATTGAAACAGTTAATCCAACATAGACTAGTTCAAGAATAAATAGTGTTGAAAAACTTTCTATTTTAGTCCATACACCTACTGGTTCTTTTACTCAGAGCTCACAACACATTAACAATCGGCAAAATTCCTTTTAGGGGAATTCAATTAGCTTAGATAGCTAACGATTGCAAGTGGAATGATTTAAAATGATCAACTATGCTCTTAGAAATAGATTTAGCAAATAAGATCTTACCCCCGATTGTTTAGGGAACAACTAGTAGATGACCAGTGAGCACTTCGAAGGTGATTTCTCCTTGATGTCTATACTAAATATCTTGAAATTTTTGTTGTACAAAGTAGATATAAAGATGGTTCCAACAAGCCAAAGATTATCCAAAATGATTGAGTATTCACTAAGATATGACCAGAAGAAGTTGATTGTTCTAAGTAGCCATAGCAAAGAAGTAGACAGAGATGATCAATGAGCTATATGTATTATAGAACATAATTGTACAGAGTTATTGGCATTTAATGATGCTCGATGATGATGAATTGAGTGAGCTATAATGTGAGCTACTCAAGTTCTACAAATGATCAAGGAGAGAGCTCTAAAAATGAGGCACACACTGCGAGATTTTACAAAGCCTTTTATATATGTTTCTTCTAAGTTTGAATTTTGAATTCAAACTTTGGCTCCAATCAAAAGGTGAATCCATTGATTTAGGAGATATGCCCTGTTCTTGAAGTCATAGCTAATATTCTTCCTAACTCCATGAGTTATAAGCTTTTACAAGATTCTCCAAAGAATTAATTTACAATGGTAAATGATCAAGTAGTTACAAGCTATAGTTCACATGAATCATCAAGTGCTAGTTCCACACAATGTCTTCAATGCTAAGCCAAATGTGTAGGCCTGAACATTTGCACCAACATGCACAATATTCCATAGTCCTTTTTGGACCAGTACATGACGCATCATATAAGCCCATAATGGGTAGTTGTTACCATCCTCAAATTATCCTTAGCAACCAACATACGGAATACATCACTGCTTTCAGCCATGGCCGGTGACTAAAACACCTTGATGTAGAAAATTGACTATATCTCAAAAAGTTGGACAAAACTACCCAGACAAATTCTGCTAGACCTGTAGCAGAATTCAAGATTCTTATACTGGTGAACCAAAACTGGTATATACCTTTGGCACAAAAAGATGAAATAGCCTGCACAAGTGCTTCAATAGTCCCTTTGGAGGCCGAAATGAACTCATATCATGATTTCGGCACCACATAGCAAAGCTGATTTGATCTCTCAAACACCTTGAGTATGCTTACCAAATTTTGTGCAATTTTGAGACTGCAATCGGAGAGGTTTAGACAACGCCCTAGATGAAGTGATGACCTGCTCTGATACCAATTGTTGGAGTTCAATGTCTATGGAAGCACGCAAAAAACACATGGAAGAAGAAGGATCTTGTAGCACAACACACAAATGTTGAATGCATTACCAAGTAGCTCGTTAGGGCAATAGACATATATACAAGCCGAGGGAAAAAACCTCCTAAAGAGGGAAAAAAGTGCCTCAACGGTCCTAGAGTGTTCACACACATCACTACCTAAATATACATCAACAGATTTGGATGGCAACCTGTTTACAAGATAAGAGGTATTAGATACACTCTCTGCCCACAAGTAATTAGGTAATTTTTTCTCATTTAACATTGACCTAGCTGTTTCAACAATTAATCTATTTCTCCTTTCTGCCACCCCATTTTGCTCAGGGGTATACCTTGTTTTAATTTCTCTCTTGATTCCTCTGTCTTGCAAGAATGCATCAACTCATTTGAGAAGTACTCACCTCCACCATCTAACCTTAGTCTCTTTAGGTTTTGCCTATTTGATTTTCAAAAACTGCAAGATACCTTTTAAAGCAATTGAATGCTTCATCTTTGTCCTTCATAAAGTACAATATAGTCCATCTACTATAATCATCAATGAAAGATACATAATACCTTGATCCAGAGATTGAGGGATCCTTACTTGGTCCCCATACATCTGTATGGACAAACTCTAGGTAGTCCCCATGCATGTAGCCTTTCCTTGAGAAGGGTAACTGTTAGACGATAATAACTCAATCCAACTTTCGGACGAGTATTATCGGGTCCTCGGGTTCTTGGGAGTGGTAGGGGTCTGTTAGACAGAGGCCCTGTACTATTTTCCCAATCCCTTACACAGTCACAAGTATTCTCTCACTTCTTAACACAGGGAGTGAGTTTGAATACTGATTACTCTTCGGTATAGTGATTGTTAGACTATTCGAACCGAATATGCTATGATAATAGCGTAGTGATATACCGAACAACATATACAGACGACCCGGATCGAGATTACGTCAAACTTTCGTATACTGGCGCAAGTTATCGATTTCGACCTCAATTAGTAACTTACTACAACTTCTGTCCACACACAGATCTTTACCAAATACTCAGTGATCACAGTTTATTGTATAAAACCTGGTCACTTAACCGAAATGGTACTAAACTTTGTTCTTACACAGTCTCACGCAGGACAATCAATACACAATCTCACAGTCGGGAAATACAGAATCATATATAACCGCTCATCAAATAGACTCACAACATCACAAACTACCCAATGAAAATTGATTCAACCAAAGAATAGCAGGATAATTAATTATGAATAGAATGGAACAGTACTCAATGTCCTCAGCAATATCTCATACACAGTTCTTTTAAAATATATTACTCGCGATCTCCGAATACTTCAGTTTCGATGTGATCAACCCTATTCACTACAGTGCGCAACAGAACAAAGACGTATCTATCCTTCTGTCTCTCTCAAATACATTCCTGTTAACTATCAATCCAAGAGTCTGTTTAACACAGTAAACTCTACTCCATCAGTCTAACGAAATGACGCCGCGACGGCCGAACTCTTTTCTCTTCGACGACAGAACTCTTTTCTCTTCCTGTCTTCTGCTTTTTATTGCTTTCCCATTCTTCATCTACCGACTCTTGCGAAATTTCCTACATCTCCGTCATTTCAGCCACAAGTCTTGTTCATCCTTCTTCTGCGGTTGCAGTTGTCTCGCTCCATCAGCCTTGTAACACTGGCACGCACGGTGGACTCGAACCCGCAAGTGCAATACTGTAGATGATATCCTTTTGCCTGGGGCTATCCTCCTGTTTTCCTTCTGTACATGCATCAGAAAGACTCTGGCTAGTCGTTTATAATGTCCATATCCTACTGGTGATTCAGCAAATATCTTTCAATCCCGAATGTGTCACCGTACGTAATAGGTCGTCTCTTTCTTCAGAACTTCCTCAAACTCGTATAGCTGGTCTAGTTGCCTCTTCATGAAGTTCTGCTTTCTTATATGCTGTTGCTTCAAAAATTCATGCTTTACATACTCATATTCTTCAGTTGGATCCACCTTCTTGATTATGTGCTTAAAGAGCTTTGTCTATGGAATCAAAGTACCCTCTGTGCTGTTGGATCCATGTCTTCTGCAGAAGTCATGTAACCATACAGTATCCTATCACCACCTGGCTGAAATATCCGTTTACAGTGTCTGTCGGTCCATGCCAGGATTTGAATCCCCAATCCTTTCTGATTGTACTTGTTCTAGTGGTGGAACAAGTATAGCTAGCCATCTCCTGCGAAAAAGTGTCCAGTGATTTTGAATATGGCTATCCAACTGTTCTTTTAATAAATCTATGTCCATATTTGTCATCATTGTGGCATTTAATTCTACACCCTCATCTTTTAATATCTGCTTTTCGAACTCCTGCAATACTTGTATTCTTGACTGCAACAGTTGATTTTCGGCTTGCAGGTGAGCATTCAGGGTAGAAAAACTGGACATCTCAGTCTGAATTTGTGTTTGGATAGCTTGCTGCCACTGCTTAAAGTCTTGGACATACTTTTTTACGGTGATCAATTCAGCCGTAATATGCTGGTTGCCTTGTTGTAACACCTGTATTAACGCATCTTTGTCGTCCAATTCTTTTTGCATCTGTGCCATTACTGAGTTGGACTTAGTCATTGTTGCTAATATCAACTCGTTTCGGTGCTGAATCGCTTGTTCTTGTTGCCGTAAATATTGGGAAACCTCTTGGAGTTGGTTCTTCATTTCTGTAACAAAATCGGGTTGGGGGTCATTCGGTGTTTGCTTTGGACTGGCAGTAGGCACGTTGTCTGCCTTTTGTCTTCTAAGGGACAGCCGAAATGGTGTCCCTACTGTTTGGTTCTGTGGGTTGTTACCTGTGTATAATAAAGATGCAGCCGAGGTGGAGGGTTGGGCTTCTTCTTGAGGCGCTGTGTGGTGTTCGTGGTAAAGAGAGGGGGACCAGTGTAACTGTTTCTTCTTTACAGACTTGGCAAAACAAAATATAGCAGCTAAATACACTGGTAAACGAGTGTATTTTTGGGACCTGCGTCTATCCCCAACAAAAAACTGTTTGTGTAAATGATTGTACAACCAATGAGCCCAACTTACTTTTCCTCCTTTCTCTGCTTGTACTAGAGGCGAAAAATTTTCTCTAGACATAAGATCAAATCTGACTATAAAGCAGAGCCTTTCTAAGTACCATCTAAATTGTCCACGGCGAGTATATGTGGCATTCTTGATCATGAAATAGCGTCTACGACCTTCGCCCTCACCAAATTCTTTTTTCAGGTCGTTATAAGAACATTTGGGAAAATTTGCTTCTTCATATAACGGTAATTGAAATACTGACGAAACTAGTTGTGGGGAAAATTGTACCTGATTTTCAAGAAAACCTTTTGTTTGTCGCATAATGTGTAACTGATTCTCTGCATCGTCGTTACCTGTCCACTGTTCCCAGGGTAACTTAGCAAACTGTAGGAGTCCGATCCTTCGTAACCAGTTCTCATTTTCCCTTGAATAAATGTCAAGCTCTATTTTGAAGTCTGTGGAAAATACTATGTGGTTATGCAGACCTGGTGATGTTGTCGAAGTTCTTGAGTCATCTTCATCACCCTGTGATGTAGTATCAGTTGTTGTCACAACACGGTTCTGTGTAAGTGTGCGTTTTCTGAGTCGCCATCTCAGTATATCCGATTCAGACATGGTTGTAAGACTTGCCGAACGTAATGTGCTAGAAGTTTTGGTTAATGAGCACAAGAGCTTGCAGAACACTATACAGAAAAATACTTTGCCGGGCATACGCATTTTATAAGTACTAGAACTTGAGCTGCCATTTGTTAGAATGATGATACTTCGGACATGACACTTCATGCTGCTTACCAAAATTCTAGAATCAAAATCATCATTCTGGAAATCGATGCTGAACTTGGAACGTCTTTTACATGTGCGAAAAGATATTATGGACAAAAAATCATGACTTTTATTAAAATATATCAGTACAACATCGGATTTGTAGGCCCGAAATCTATAATTCTGCTTCGAGACCTTCTAAATACATATTTCTAGCTGATCGAAAGATACGGGCAATCTTTTTCTTAAGCATTTCTAATACACTTTTCAGGGTGTCGGGTTCTAATAATTGGGCATCTGTCCGCACCGAACTGAGCGCAATAGCTTCTGAAAGTAAATTTTCAGCCTCTGTTTGTAAAAATGCTTCCTGTAAATAAAATTCATTGGCCAATGCTGCATCTCTGGCCGTCTTCATATCTGTTACTTGTTGCTGCATTCGATGGATGTTATCATTTTTGTTACGTACTTGATTCTTGAGTCTTTCTAGCTGTTGGTTCAGGAATTGGATTGTTTTGTAAAATGCATCTCTTTCCCTTTTCATATCTGTTAGTCATTTTTGTTTCTGAGGCTCTTCAATGAGATACTTATGCAGTATGTTGTTGGTTGTTGATAAACTGTTTTTTGTTGTCTCTAACTCGAATTCTGTTTGAGTTAACCACCTTCTAGTTTCTTCCAGTAAGTTGCCTAATGCTATTCTGCCATCTTCTGCATCTTTGAAGTTCTGTGTTAACCTATTAATTTCTGCAGTGGCTTCTGTCAACATTTCTTTATGATTGTTTATTGTTGCCAGAGCTTCATCCCGCTGTTTTGTTATATCTGCCTGATCACTGAGTCGTTCTTGCAGCTGTTTCACTTGCTCTTGTAGGACCTGATTTTCTGCTTCTACTGTGTATACTTCTTCTTGAAGCGGAGTGATATCGGCTTCCAGTATTTCTATTTTATGCTGCAACTCCTTGTAAATGTTATCTGTATCAGCTTGCATCTGAGCAGGTAATTGCTGGGAGAGGTGAATAAGAAACTGTCCAATTGATGCTAATTCGGAAAATACCTGAACAGATTGTGTTTGTGGAAGTTGTCGCGGTTGGGCAGACGTATTGGTGCGTAATTGATAAGAATTCGGTGGTGAGTAGTTAGGGGAAGATGATGATGTATGGTCGGGGTGATCCTGGATGGGATGTGCTTCCTGTTGCGGTGGAAGAATAGAACGAGCTGTGTTAGAGCTAATTACCTTTGTTGCATTCTGTTGATCATCTGTTGTTTCTGCTGCCTTCAGGAGCTTATCCAGTGCATCATTAGTAGGTTGACATTCATGGATTTGTTGATTCTCCTGCTGCTGCTGTTGACCGACTTTATCAGTTGACATTGCTTCCGTGTCAGTTTGCTTCTGCGTTTGTAGATGCTCGGATGCTAATGAATACGTTGATGATTCCTGGTGCATCGATGTATTTGTATCATGGAACCTCTCTTCCTCTTGATGCTTGGCCTCTGTTTCTGCTTCCTTGTCTTGCTGATCAGCTTCCTTCTCTACTTGTATTTCCTGCTGTTGTTCGTCTTCCTTTTGTGTTACTCCATCTGAATGCCGGTCGACCTCCTGTTGTACTTCTTCGTCTTGTTCGACTGAACCTGCATTCTTACTTTCAGAAGAACTGATTCTGATCCGTTTTCTTCTGAATAACTGATTAATCTCCTCTTCATCTTCTTCGTCGTCATCTAATGGTTGCGCTGATTCTTCAATCTGTAACACTGGTCCTCTTGGTGGTGGTTGTGCTTGCATTATGGTTGGAAACAGAAATGATAAAATGTGTGGTAGTCGAGACCTCAGAGTTTTACCTTTGTTAACTTGCTTCATAATTGAGACGCACTCCTTATGAATACGTTGAAAGAAGAATGACGCAAAGTTAACAGGTTCTCGGGCAGCTATATCTATGGCAGAATAGAATGGTCGAGAGATACCATAGGTACGTTTCTGAAAGTTGAGTATAGCAACGAGGAATTGTAGTGCAGTTCTTTCAGGTTCTGGTCGACAGAGAATGGCGTATTCATTAGATGAAAATCGCGGGAACAATTCTGCCATTCGGGTTGCTGAGATCATGGGAACATTCTCGCGGCCTTGTGGAGTCAAATGGTAAACTTCTGCAAACACTTGGAATGTGATCACAGTTCTAGACGGTAAGGAAAGGAAAACCCATCGTTTCTCAGTGGGAGATACTCGAGCGATAGCGGAAATGATTTGTGCGAAGAAGGGGTGAGCTTCTACTGAGTGCCATGGCAACTCGGCGAAACTACCCAATCCTCGTACATGCAGATAATTTCCTACTTCATCAGGGATACCATCGGCAAAAGCTGTATAGTTTGCTAGGGATTCCATTACGCACAGATAGAAGACGCAGAACACAAGTATTTAGAAAATATGGCTGTGGTCGCAAAAGACTAAATTACCTATCCGGCGGGTTTATGTGCGTTATATAAGAAATTTGTACAGGGACTTATTTAAAACGGCACTAATTACACAAAACGGACAGTAATGTCTATATCTGGCGTGCGTGCATGCAAAGAAAGAAAAAGGAGCGGGCGGCTGGACATAAATAGATATTAAAGTACGGCGATTACACTTACTTTATTGATTACACCGAAGTAAAACAAAAGGAATTAAAAGAGAAAAAGAAAATTAAAAAATTTGTGATACGCTATGTACCCTTGTTATAGCCGAGGTGGCGCTACTTGATACGGCCGTAGCTTTGAACCGTTTATCGCTTTTGGAAGTGGTTGTCCGGTCAATGTAGTCAATCGAAAAGTAGCCGGACCAATTTGTTCTGAAATCTTGAATGGACCGAACCAACGTAACTTGAATTTTCCTGCTGATCTATTGGACTTCGCATTGTAAAAAAGAACAAGTTGTCCTTCTGAAAATACTGGAGTCTTTAAATTTCGGTCGTGTGTCCTGGCCTGTCTTAATTGAATTTCTTTCATAGTTAAGAAACTGAGCCATCGGTGTTCATCTAATTCTCTAAGTGTTTCCAACCGAAATACCAATGACTCTTCGGGTAAAAGCTTCTGAGACGTTGCTACTCTTAAACTAGGTATTACAATTTCCATCGGAGCTATTGCTTCTATTCCATAGGCTAACTTAAATGGTGTCAAGCCGGTGGTTACCTTATAGGTAGTGCGATAGGCCCATAAGACTGCAGGTAGCAACTGATCCCATCTTTCCGGTGTGTCTCTAGTCAATTTCTGAAGCATATTTAGCAGAGATTTGTTGGTACTTTTTGCTAATCCATTTGCACGAGGATAATATGGTGAGCTGAATTTATGACTGATCTGGAATGACTGTGTTAATACTTTCATCAGCTTGTTCATAAAATGAGTACCCTGATCTGAAACAAGCTCTAGTGGCAATCCAAATCTTGGAAAGACATCTGTTAATAGACATTTCGCTACTTCAACTGCTGTAGCTGAGCGTAAAGGCCATGCTTCTGCCCATCTGGTTGCGTAATCTGTGCAAGTCAATATATACCTGTTATTGCTGAATACTGCGGGAGGTGTGATTGGACCAATGAAATCAAGACCCCATTTCTGAAATGGTTCTAAAGGAAGTATTGGATGAAGTGGAAAGTAATGGCGTTGTAGTGGTTGTCCAGTTCTTTGACAATTATCACAAGTTTTGATAAATTCCAATATATCTTTATACATAGTTGGCCACCAAAGTCCACTTTGCAGAATTTTTCGGTGAGTAAGATCTGCTGCAAAATGTCCACCGGAAGGAATTGAGTGAGCCAAAGTGATAACTGAGTTAATTTCATGTGGTGGAATACAGCGAAGTAGGATTCCGGTATGATCTGTATAATATAGTTCTCGAGCAACTAACCGGAATCGTCGACTAAAACCTGCAATTTTTCGGCGTGTAGCTGTGGGGACTTCAGAAGGTAGATATCCACTTGAAAGGAAGGTCAATAACTGATCATAATACGTAGTTGGCACTGGTTGGTTTGACAATTCTTCAGTAGTTGGTTCTGAAGTATAAATGGCTGGCGTTGTATCATTTATACCAACCGGAGGTTCACCTGAATCTAAGCGTGACAAAAAATCTGCTAAGGCATGTGAACTACCTGGCCGATGAACGACATCATAGTCGAATTCTTGCAATAGTAGAACCCATCGTGCTAGGCGGCCACCGATATGTTGCTGTCGAACCAAGTAAACCAGTGCAGCGTGATCGACATGAAATGTAAATTTTCGGCCCAATAAATAATGTCTGAATTTTTTTACCGAATATACTAATCCTAAGCATTCCCTCTCAGTTACCGAGTAATTCTTCTCTGCAGGTGCTAATCTTCTGCTAGCATAGTATACTGGTCTAAACCATTTATCTGTTTGTTGCATCAGTACACTTCCTATTGCTATATCAGATGCATCAACAAATACGTGAAATGGGTGATCCCAATCTGGTGGCTGTAAAATGGGAACCTGTGTTAATAACTGTTTCAGTCGATCAAATGCTATCTGACATTCCTGAGTCCATTCGAATTGTCTTACAGTTTTGGAAATTAATTTGTTCAGTGGTATTGCCACATGAGCAAGCCACCGTAAATGCCTTCCATGCCACCTCACTTGTCCCATAAATCGCATTACTTCCTTAGGTGTATTAGGTGCCGGAGCTTCTAATACTGCCGAAATTTTATCAGGATCAACTTGAATACCCTGAGCTGATATGATGTGACCAAGTAACTTTCCACATGAAACCGCAAACACAGATTTGTTTGGGTTTAAACACAATCTATATTCTCTACATCTCTGAAAGCAACATCGTAAATGTACTAGGTGTGCGATCATTTTACCGAAAATTGAAAAATCATCAAGGTATACTTGCATGAATGAGGTTAGATAAGGAGAAAATATCTCCTGCATACATCTTTGAAATGTGCTTGGCGCATTCCTCAATCCAAACCACATTACGGTACAAGCAAAGACACCCCAATTTGTAATAAATGCAGTTTTTGGTATATCTTCTTCAGCCATTCTTACTTGGTTATATCCACTGTATCCATCTAGAAATGAGTACATCTCATGACCTGCTACTTTATCAAGCATCGTATCCAAAAAAGGAATCGGAAAGGGATCCGGTATTGTTGCAGCGTTTAATTTCCGATAATCTACGCAAATTCTCAATTGCTTGTTTTTCTTTGGTACAATTACAATTGGTGAAATCCATTCCGCATGTTCTATTGGTACTATGAATCCCACTTTTAATAACCTATCAAGTTCAGCCTTTACCTGAGATGCATAATGTGGGTTCATCCGGTAGCTGGTTTGCCTTATCGGTTTTGCTTCTGGTTTTAGCATAACTCTGTGTTGATAGATACGAGGATCCAGGCCCTTCATGTCTTTGTAATCCCATGCAAAGACGTCCGTAAATTCTTGGAGTAGCTTGATTAAATCTGCTTGAAAAGCTTCAGGTAAGTTTTGCTTTATCTTTACAGGACGAGGGTGATCTTCATCTCCAAGATTATAAGTAATTAACTGATCTTCTGGGACATAAAATTGTTGATATTTCTCTGTATCAGCTGATGGTTCGAGAAGTTGCTGTAATTCATTACCTTGAATCGAAATGGTATTTTCCTCCTTAATTTCTTCGACAATAGGTGTTACTGTACATACTGAAGCATTCCAAGTATCTACCACAGACTGTAGATCAATAGTTCCTACTGTCATCAAATCAACATTATTCTTCAGAAATTCTTCTTCTTCGTCATCCGACAATCCATCTAACATATGGACTGGTTCGGCGAAATATGGTCGAGCATGTAACTCACAGGGTTGTATAGCATCTAATTTTACAACACATTTGCGGTTTTTATCTTTGAATGTAAGTTCCTGAGCTGACCAGTCTTGAATTACCTTGGCTTGTTTTAACCAAGGACGACCGAAAAGTAGATTGTAGTCTAGGGTGGATTCCGGCAATTCAAGAACAACAAAAGTCATCTTGAATGTTGTGTCTTGGACAGTTATAGGTATATCTCGGACCAGTCCTACTGGATGAACTCTAGATTGATCAGCCATCCTAACAAAGAATTGAACTGGTTCTATCTTAGTCCATCCTAACTTTTTACAAAGTGACGCAGTGGCAATATTCACACCGGACCCCCCATCAATTAAAACTTGTGGGATTTGATGTTTATGAAACCATACCGTAATCAGAGGAACTGAGTGATCTACCATAGAGTCTGGTTCCGTTTGTACTGTTGCGGTAGCCGGAATGCAAGCAGATTTTGTAGCAGACTGTTGTTGAAATTGTTGGCGTATTCCTGGTACTAATGCCAGTAATTGCCCGAAAGGCAGTGTGATGGATGCTTTTGACAATATATCCCAAGTTGGTTGCACTTGATTTGCATCTTCCTTAATTGTTGAAGACGAAGCTTGGTCTGAAGATGGTAATTCTACTGCAGATGATGTACCTGCTTTTGTATTGTCAGCCTGAACTTGTGTGGTATCCGGGGACTGGATCACTGGAGTAGGTTCTGGAAAAACAGGTGGTTCTACGGTAGTCCACTGGCTAGCCTTATGATACATTCTGTGTTGTTCACGTATCCCTGGCTCAAATAATTATGCTGCTGGTTGTAATTGTTTACCGGAACGCGTTTGAACTGCTGCTGCCTGCGTCTCTACAGGTGTGATTGTTACCACATTGGTCATTGGGTTTTGACGTTCCTTTTTCCTTTGATCATATTCCGCTCCATCTCTACAGAATCTTCTAATATGGCCCAATTGTCCACAGAAATGACATCGAGGTGGTAGTAAATTTTGATTTTCCGGTGGTGGTCCATTCTGCCAGCGTGGTGTGTTATAGTTGTTGTTCCTCTATCCTCGATAATGTTGATACCCTTGTTGTTGATTGTGTCTCAAATGTGGGGGTACATATTGATTGGATGACTGCCCTTGCTCTTGAATAATTGCATTAACTGTTGCTGCTCCTTGTCTTCTAGCATTGTATGCACAATTCTCAGTGGTATGTCCCGCAATGTTACAGATGGCGCAATAAGTCTGATTTAACGCACACTGGGCACTTGTATGTCCTGAATTCTTGCAGGTGGTGCAATATACTTGCCTAGTTATATCTTCAGCCACATGTTTGTTTGTTCTATTCCATTCCAAATCCTCTGAAAATCCACCAACTTTGTTTTCTAGCTGAAGGGTCATTGATATCACCGCATCGAGGGTCATGGCTCCTACACATCTTATAATCATGATTTGCCTAAGTTGAGGAAGCAAACCGTTGATAAACCACTGTGTAATAACATCGTCTGGTAAATTAGCATGGGCCTGGGGTAACTGCCTTAAATGAGTCCTGAAAAGGGTAGCATACTCTTATACAGTTTGATTTGGTTTCTGTCTATTGTTCTGTAAATACTCAAAGATCTCTGCAGGATTCTTTTTCAGCCTGAATCGCTGCAGAAAAGCGTCTCGTACTGCTTCATAAGTACCGAAATGATTAATATCATATTCAGTAAGCCATCTTGCTGCTTCATTCACAAGTGTAGATTGAAAAACAATTGCTTTGTACGCCGGATCCGGTGGATGGTTGAGGACAACATAACTGATTTCGAAGGTACGTACGTGAGCATCTGGGTCATCTCCTGGAAACCCACTAAACTTTGTGTATGTTACTCCCGTTGAAGCCAATCTGGGTTGACCTACTTGTCGTTGTAGTTGTTCATTCATCGTAAATGTATTATACACTCCTTCTGTAATTCTGGTTGGAGTGTCTGAACTACCGGAATTTGTTTCGCCTACTGGCACACTTTCCGGTGCAATTAGCTTACTTACTATATTGCGAATTTCTGTTTCGAATAGTCTTCCTTCCTCCTTGATATCCAAAGTAGGAGGATTTGCTCCCAAACGTTGTAGTTGAGCTGAAGATTCAGCCGAAAGTGCTGAATCGTCACCGAAAAACTGTGTTTTTCTTACCGAAGTTCCACCGAAAGGATTCAAAATCGTGTCTGGATACAGCGTAGATTCGCCTGTATTAATTTCCTTCCCTAAAGTGTTTCTAATCGTATCTGAATCTATTCCGAAGACTTTTATGCTAGATTCCAACTGCGTCTTGGTCGGTTCCAAAATTGCTGTATTTTCGACAGTCTGTACCGTAGTAACACCAGGCAACTCTAGAGATGTACTACGTTCTACCGTAATTTCACCGGAATCAGTGTTATCGTTTGTCACTTTTTCGACAACTGGGTCAGGTCTAATTGTACTAGTACCTCCCAAAGTTGTTCTTAATATCCCTAACTGATGATTCTTGAAATACTTTTCTCCTGATCGAGTAATCGGCATGTAGCATTTCCGTACTGATCATATAGTATTACGAACACACAGTATCGCAACAATCTGATTCTGTTGCTACTGTCCTTTCAACAAAATTTTAATTTGAACAAAATACCAGGCAATCTCAATGCCCCTTCCCCAGCAGGATCGTCAAATGTTAGACGATAATAACTCAATCCAACTTTCGGACGAGTATTATCGGGTCCTCGGGTTCTTGGGAGTGGTAGGGGTCTGTTAGACAGAGGCCCTGAACTATTTTCCCAATCCCTTACACAGTCACAAGTATTCTCTCACTTCTTAACACAGGGAGTGAGTTTGAATACTGATTACTCTTCGGTATAGTGATTGTTAGACTATTCGAACCGAATATGCTATGATAATAGCGTAGTGATATACCGAACAACATATACAGACGACCCGGATCGAGATTACGTCAAACTTTCGTATACTGGCGCAAGTTATCGATTTCGACCTCAATTAGTAACTTACTACAACTTCTGTCCACACACAGATCTTTACCAAATACTCAGTGATCACAGTTTATTGTATAAAACCTGGTCACTTAACCGAAATGGTACTAAACTTTGTTCTTACACAGTCTCACGCAGGACAATCAATACACAATCTCACAGTCGAGAAATACAGAATCATATATAACCGCTCATCAAATAGACTCACAACATCACAAACTACCCAATGAAAATTGATTCAACCAAAGAATAGCAGGATAATTAATTATGAATAGAATGGAACAGTACTCAATGTCCTCAGCAATATCTCATACACAGTTCTTTTAAAATATATTACTCGCGATCTCCGAATACTTCAGTTTCGATGTGATCAACCCTATTCACTACAGTGCGCAACAGAACAGAGACGTATCTATCCTTCTGTCTCTCTCAAATACATTCCTGTTAACTATCAATCCAAGAGTCTGTTTAACACAGTAAACTCTACTCCATCAGTCTAACGAAATGACGCCGCGACGGCCGAACTCTTTTCTCTTCGACGACAGAACTCTTTTCTCTTCCTGTCTTCTGCTTTTTATTGCTTTCGCATTCTTCATCTACCGACTCTTGCGAAATTTCCTACATCTCCGTCATTTCAGCCACAAGTCTTGTTCATCCTTCTTCTGCGGTTGCGGTTGTCTCGCTCCATCAGCCTTGTAACAGTAACCTATGAGATTTTCCAAACTGACAAGCATCACATTTATAAATTATGTGTTGCTTGGATACATTAGGTATCCCAAGCACACATTGATCTCTACATATCTATTTTAAGGTTCTTTCACCAACATGCCCTAATCTCTTATGCCAAATTTCAAGGTCTGAAAGTGTTTGATCTTTGTAACAATAAAGTGCAATATTCCTTGTATCTTCAAGTTCAAAAGTGAATAATCTACCTGTCTTTTATCCTTTGGCAATTCTTTTGAACCCATGTTGGGGATCCTCCATAAATGCTCCATATTGGTTGAACCTGACCTACAAACCTTTTCCACAATCTGTCAAACACTCATCAAATTCTTGGTAATTGTAGGTACATATAAAACTTTGCTCAACAGATTCTTGTTTCCATCTGAGGTCTTAACATTTCCTACCTTAATCATTGAGTGTTTGGTGTCATCACGTGTTTGTACCTGATGCTTATCCTTTGGTTCCTCAAGGTCAGAGAGAAGAGCTACATTGCCTGCCACATGGTTTGAGCATCCTAAATCAATGTAGAAGAGATGGTCATCATTTATACCTAGTTTTGAAGTCATGTTCATAATCAGAAGATAATCTTCTTGCTCCTTTGTGTATTTTTTGTAATCATTCCTTGATTTTTAGCCTCCTTGGTAGTTGTTATTGTAGTTGTTGTTGTAGTTGCTATTGTAGTTGTTGTTGTATACAGATTTAGGTTTGCATACTACATTTCCAATGACTTTTAGAGATAATACCAGCTCACTACACCTTGCAGTTAATCCCATTTATCATGCTAGGACCAAGCATATAGAGGTCCACTATCATTATGTGAGAGAGCAGCTATTGAGCAAGGAAATTGAGTTGGCATATGTGTCAACCAATATGCAATGTGCAGACTTATTGACTAAAGCATTAGATGGTACAAAACTTTGCAGGTTTAAGGCAATGATTGGATTGCAAGACATTCATGAAGATTTAAGATGAAGACCAAGCCAAAATGTTTGGCTTGAGGGGGAACTGTTGGTGCAAAGTTCAAGCCCACACATTTGGCTTGACGTTCATGAACAATGACGCTCCATGGAAACCATTGCTAGGAAGATCTTTTATCTTTACCATTTGTAAAAGTCATTTTTATGACTTGAAAGAATATTTGTAATCACCTATAAAAAACTCATGGACTTGTTAGATAGAAAAGTAACTACTTCATTAAGGGAATATTTCCTAGATTGAAGGCCTACTTTTTAGAGAGAGCCAAAATTTGAATTCAAATTCAAATTTGAATGTAACACTTATATAAAGTGACTTGAAAAAGTCGCATGTAGAAGTCTGTAGTCTCGAGTTCTCCATTGCCATACTGTATGAGAGTGAGGCCTACATTGTAGCCTACACTAATCACCATCATTAGGCTATGATTATCAAGCCTATGATCATGTACAACCCTGTTCATTAATACAATAGATCTACATTACTTATCTATGATCTCTTTGTTATAGTCATTCATAAGTGTCAACTTGGACTGCTCATGTCTCAGTCATTTCTTCACCATTTTCAATGTCCTATAGCTTATTGGAATCAACTCCAAGTTTTCTACATGCTCATAAATTTTGAAGGAAATCCATTTAGCCAGTTTGGAGAAAAGAGCATCGAAGCACTCACTGGTCAAACTCTGCAGAGGTCCTAAAAAATCGGGGATAATGATTCATTTGCTAAATTGATTGCTCTGTGTATAGTGCATCATTTCAAGTGATTCCACTTGGAATCAATAGATTACTATGATAAGTAGATAACTTTAAAAGGAATTTTTCTAATTCCTACTGTACTTGTAGCATTGAGCATAACAAGCAGCAGGTGTGTTATAAAAAATAGAAGGTTTTCATTGATCCTTCAACTTGGAAGTAGTCTGTTTTGGTTCAATCTTTTCTCATATCATTTCCAAAGTACATAGGCACTTATTAGTGTCTATGTAAATCTTAGAGAGCCCAAAACTCAACTCTAAAGCTAGAAGGGGCTAGTACAAAGCAAGATTTAGTAGTACCTACTCATTTCTCGGAGTGTCCATCTATCTTTCCCAATAGACTCCCTTTTTGGGGCATACATAGAGACCACAGTGAACTAGAAGGGGCCTTCCAAGGAGGCAGCTATCCAACGATGTTTTTTATCCTTGTAGGAGTTGACTAGTCTACCAAACCAAAAGGTATTTATTTCAATACTCCATCCACTTTTTGGAAAGAACACTCATGATGCTCATAAATCTGATGTTCCACAACTAGAACTACTCCCAAGGATTTGAGAAACTACCCACCATGTCTTGAGTGAGGGAGAAAAGAGGATTCATCTCTCCTCCTCCCATAGTTCAGAAGCGACAACTCACAGGTGCTAGCTCTACCTTCAAATGTTAGATAATAAAGAAGTTTACCACTCAAAGAGCTTGTGGCTCAATGGACAGAACAAATGACAGTATTAGATGCTTCTCCTTTTGATATATGCCTACTTGATGACTTCGCGAGAATTACACGCAAAGGAATCTCCTCCGATTCTCCTCACATCCATGTTTGAGCCAAGCCTTTTTTTTACATGAGTCTCATATGTGATCAATAATCTCTCCTCTTCTCATACGTTCCCACTGAGGGAATGCATCTACATGATGCCATGTGGCAAAGCATGCCTCCTCATCTAACATATGTTCCATACAACAACCATGATGTGACCTCTAGGAACCAATCTAAGCCCTCTCAACATAGGTCTCATTGTTCTTGTGAAGACCTATTCATCTCCATAGAAGCAAATGCCCTAATTACTTGGAGTTCCTCCCAAGAATGGATCTTTGAAATTCGAGCCACATCTCATATGTGCAAAGATCGAGACTCCTTCCAAGAGATAGAAGATCACACAGGTGAATTCTATTTAGCTAGTAAAAAATTCTCCCCATTGAAGGCAAAGGAAAAGTTCAAATTAACAAGCTTCATGGTGAGTGTAAAGCTTTACCCAAGGTATTGTATTTCCCAAACTTATGCATGAACCTACTCTACGGTAAGGCCATCTTTGACCATCACAAACAAGTGTTATTTGATCATACATCTATTAAGGTGATTGAACCTACAATAAAAGAAACCAGCACATAAGGAATTGAAGATAGAGGGTTGTACAAGCTATCATGTTTCCTATCTAAGGAGTCGGTTTCTAGCATCTGGCACCAAATGTATAAGAAAATCTCATACTTAGCCAAGATTTCTACATCACAAATGGTTAAGGGCCCAAGATCAGGTAAGTACACGATATCTGCCAAGCTTGCACCCAAGGCAAGAAGCATAGGGCTCATGTTCCCAAGGAGGCTTCCACCCAAGCTAGGAACCTCTATCCCTAGTGCACATGAATCTCTATGGACCTATGACTACCCCTTCCCTTAGTGGATCAATCTACTTCTTTCTCCTAGTAGATAATTACTCAAGATGCATTTGGGTATCCTTTTTGAAGTCCAAGGCATCTACCTTTTCCAAGTTTGGAGAATGGATATCTCAAGTTGAGAATGAAGCATCCAATTTCTTCAAGACTATTAAATCTGGTGAAGGTGGTGAGTTCAACAATCACAACTTCAATAATTACTTAAAGCAAAAAGGCATTATGATGCAAATCACTCAACCTCACACTCCATCCTAGAATGGAGTAGCTGAGTGAAAGATTCAAAGTGTAATGGAAATGGCACATACCATGCTGCACAACACATCATTACCATTCAAGTTTTGGGCAAAGGTAGTACACACTACATTGTACATCATCAATAGAGGCTTCACAAATGCATTAAAAAACAAGCCCAATATCAATTAATTTAGAGTATTTGGGATTGAAGCTTTTGTACATGTGCCAAGGAAGATCAAAACACACTACAATCTAAGTCAAAGAAATATATCTTCTATGTCTATAGTTGTTCAAAGTTTTGTATTTCAAGATCAAGAGCATAGGAACATGCCCCAAATTGAGCATTCCACATGATCCACAATCAAAAGATGATGATTTCCACAAGTTTGAGGCATCAAATCATGTCTATAATGGAAATAAACTGATTAAAGAAGATTTAGGTCACCTCTTGATGTGATTGGACCTCACCTTTCAACATGTATATGATTTTGATTGGATAAAGAGGTCGTTTTGTGACCTTTAAATCCTCTAATGAGTTGTATTAGGATATAGAGTTGTGTAAATATGTGCCCAAGCTCGGCCTTCCTTAAGCACACCCCCTACTAGTTGTTCTTTGCATATTTTGGAGAGGTTTCACTTTTACATACTCTATCTCAGTAGATGATCTTGGCAGACCCCATGATATTGTAATTGTTGTTTATCCTTCATCTAGAATCCATTTGCAATGACTTTTGACTTGATTGAAAGACTGTATAGTCTTTTTTGAGTGGTGTAAGTCTCAGGATGAGTGACTGCACATTCTTAGAGAAATATGTAGAACTTGTATATTTAGTTAGCTAATACTCTATGAAGAGATCAAGTTGTCTATTTTCATTCAAATGGTTCACGTATTATCCAGTGTCTAAATGAAATGATTCTACAAGAATTCGAAAGCTCTATAAGTCTATTTTGAGCTTGAAAAATTTCATGCTCATTAGAGAAATGCAAAAAATACAAAACCTATATCTAAAACATTCAAGATCTTGGGAGGGCTCATTTGCTTTTGTTGTGCACAAAGGAGTGTTTATCCTCTAATAGCAGTATGAGAGATATAAGTGGATTATCAAAGAGAGAAGAAGGAGATGATGAAGTGAAGTAAAGGCCTCATCAAACCTTGAAGGAAAGAAGCAAAGAATGGGCATATCAACAACAAGGGAGAGCAAACAAATCATCTTATCAAAGGTGAAACTTAATCAAGAGGAGTAGCTCTATTTTTTGAGGTAAAAGCCATCTTTGTGAACTTCATTGCATCAAAGGGGAGGTTCAAAAGAGCTAGAACGCACCATGGTTGATCTCAATGCTCTGATTGAGAAGCTCAAAAAGAGAAACTACCAACCATGGCGATTTCGATTAACAAATTTTTATGGGGAAAGGTTTGTGGGGATGTATGAGTGGTGGAGAGCCAAAACCCTATATACATGAGTTAAATCCAAACAATGACTAGAGAAGATTAGTAAGAGAGTGGGATGAAAGGGAAAGAAGATTCATTTCTATTTTATCTCACCATATTAGTAGCTCCATGATAGGAGATATTCAAGATTTGGATACATCAAAGAAGGTGTGGGAGTGCTTGGAGAGATTGTAATCAACCTCCACAAAATCTAGAAAAATTTATCTCATCTCTCAAGGTGCTAATGATTACATATTAAAGGTTAAAGAGCTCGCATATGCACTAGGATCAATCGATTGTGCCCCAGATGATGATCTTGTCCACACCCTAAATGGACTTAGAGATGATGAAAAATGGAGGGCCTTCACAACTTTAGTGTATGTAAGGGACTGTCATCCTAACTTTGATCAACTAATAGCTCTCATGATGATAGAGGAGACAAACCTTGGTGGTCATAATGGCAAGGATAGCCAAGGGCACTTGTTGTCTGTAGGTAGAGGACGATGAAGACACAACTGAGGTGCTACAAGAGGAAGAGGAAGATATCAAAGCAACCAAGGATATCAAGAACAACAAGAAAATGCAGGTCAAAGAGGTGGATGCAAACACATCATCTAGCCAAGGGAATGATTATCTACTTTCCATGAGGTATGGTGAAGATACAACTCAAGCTAGTGATGAGGCATGGTATGTAGACAATGGATGTAGCAATCATATGTCATGTCTGAAGGATCTTTTTCATAATTTGCAAGTCCCAAAGCATCAAGGACACATGGAAACAGGTGATAACATAGAACATACTATTCAACATATGGGAGATATCAATTTGGCCCTACTATTACCAAAACTTGATTTCGATAGGTCAAATGGTAGAAAAAGGCTATCAAGTTAGGTTCAATGAAAGAGGATGTTTCTTTGAGGATCCAAGGGAAGATTTAAAGCTCATAGCAAAAGGAAAAAAGCAAGGGAGAATGTTCACAATGGACATACATCAGCCACACCATTCAATGTGTGTCACATATGGAGACAAGAGGATAGCAGATTTGGACCTATGGCATAAACAAACAGGTCACATCAACCTACAAAAGCTCAATGACATGCAAAGGAGGAGCTTGTTAAGAGGCCTACCAAATTTTACATCCAAAAACTTTCATGAAATTTGTGTAGCTTTCCAAGAAGAAAAATAATCAAGGCTACCCTTCAAGAAGAATACCTATGTCAGTGTGAATGTTTTAGACCTAATTCACACAGATGTTTGGGGTCCAACAAGAGAATCATCCCTTGTTGAAATTTGGTTGCAGTTCAAGGAGAGGCTATATAAGGTATTACATTATATGGAAGAATAATTGATTAATTGATTTATTCTACATTCACTAGACCTGATCTTGCATATGTAGTAGGTATGCTCACTCAATTTTTGCATGCACCCACTCATGATCATCTTATGGCAATAAGAAAAGTGCTTAGATACATCAAGATACCATCAACCAAGGTATATTTTACTCTTATGGTTATAATATAAGTGTCAAAGGCTATAGTGATGTTGATTGGGCAAGTAGCAAAGATGATCAAAGGAGTATAGCAAGTTATATTTTCATGATAGGTACAAAAGTGATCTGCTGGAGCTCTAAGAAGCAACACGTTGTTGCTCTTTCATCCATAGAGGCTAAGTATAGAGGTTTAGCATTGGCCAAAGTGAGCTACTATGGCTTAAGAAGCTACTTAAGGATCTTCAAGTAAAGTTGGATGAGTTTCCTCTTTATGGATAGAACATTTTAAGCATCTACCTAGCTAACAATCACATGTTTTATGCAAGGAGCAATCACATAGAGGTTCATTACCACTTCATTAGAGAAAAGGTGATGGAAAAGGATCTAGATATAAGGTATGTAAACACTAAAGTGCATGTTGCAAACATGATGACAAAGTACTTAAAGGTACAA
The DNA here is from genome assembly GCA_020310875.1 of Ceratopteris richardii. Lineage (NCBI taxonomy): Eukaryota > Viridiplantae > Streptophyta > Polypodiopsida > Polypodiales > Pteridaceae > Ceratopteris > Ceratopteris richardii. The sequence goes on along the minus strand of CM035443.1, from coordinate 40,733,573 downwards.
AGGAGGATTCAAGGAAGCAATCAACATAAGAGACATAGGCTGAGGCAACGAACAAAAAACACTTGAGCTTAAGAGGGAGTGTTGAAAGTTTTGTATTTCAAGCTCAAGAGTGTGGGAACATGTCCCAAATTGAACCTTTAACATCATCCACAATCAAAGGAGGATATTTACATGAGTTTGAGGAATCAAACCATGTCTATAAAGGAAAGAAGTTCATTAAAGAAGATTTAGGTCAACTCTTGATGTGATTGGACCTCACCTTTTGACATGCATATGCTTTTGATTGGTTAAGGAGGTTGGTGTGTGACCTTCAAAGCCTCTAATGAGATATATTATGACTTAAAGTCATGTAAATACATTCCCAATCTGCTCCCTTATTTAAGAACACCCCCTACTAACTGTTCTCTACATATTTTGAAGAGATTTCACTTTTAGATATTCTATCTCCCTAGATGATCTTGGTAGACTCCCTGATCTTGTAATTGTTGTTTCTCCTTCATCCCAAATCCATTTGAAATGATTTTTGTCTTTTTGGAAAGCTTATAAGTTCTACTTTGATCGATGTAAGTTGCAAGGGCCGTGTGTGGACATTCTCAAAGATATTTCTAGAATAGTGTTTGTGTATTTAGCTATTACTCTCTAAAGAGGTCAAGTTGTCTATTCAGGTTCAGCTGATTGAGGCATCATACAATGTCCAAATAAAGTGATTTTACACTCATTTCAGATCTCTATAAGTTTACTTTCAGCCTAAAAAATTTCATGTTCATTCATTGCATGTACTCAGAGACTTGTAGAAAATACAAAACCTATGTCTGAAAAATTCAGGATCTCAAGAGGGTTCATTTGCTTTCATTGTGCACATAGGAGTGTTTATCCTCCAACAATAGTGAACAATTTAAAGCTTATAGATTGTAGGATCTTGACAAGCACTCAATAATCATCTCAAAAGTCATCATAGTTAATGAAGCTTCAACATACTCAACCAAAGATCCAAGTGCAAGTTAGAGTCCACCCAGCTACACTTCAGAGGGGGGCACAATCTTTTCTAATCAAAACGTAAATGCAAGTACTTCACACCAACTAAGAAGACCTCAAAGGCTCATTGAAAAGAAGAAACATGAAAAAAATAACTCTTTAAATTATGCACTTATGCATGAGATTCAATAGATTCCAAAGGTTTTCAACTATAGAGAATCTAAAGGTCAACTTGAGTCGGAAGAAGCTATGCAAGTAGCAATGGTTGTAATTGAAAAGAAAGACACTTGGAAACTTGTTCCTAAGCCTTCAAATCATCAAGTCAGTGGAGTTACATGGCTATACAAAGTCAAGTGGAGTTAAATGCCTATACAAAGTGAGTGGAGTTACATGGCTTTACAAATCAAATGGTACATTGGACAAGTACAAAGCAAGAATTGTAGCTAAGGGATATACGCAAAATCATGGTATTGATTATGAAGAAACCTTTGCCTCTACTACAAGGTTTAGGACTATAAGAATCTTTCTTGCACTAAGTTCACGTTTCAAATGGCCCATTTAGCAACTCGACATCAAAAGTGCTTTCCTAAATGGAGATTTTCAAGAAGAAGTATATCTTGGTCAACTTGAAGGTTTCAAGATCAAAGGAAAGGAAGATCAAGTGTACAAACTTCACAAAGCACTTTATGGACTTAAGCAAGCACCCAAGGCCTAGCATAAAAATATCCATACGTTCTTCGAACCCAAAGTATTTCAATGGAGCACTACCAATGCTAACTTATAGATATACTAGAAAGAGACCTTAATTTCAATAATCATCATCTATGTAGATGACTTGATCTTGACAGGTTCACGTGATGAACACATTCAATTAATCATCAAACGCTTCACCTTAAGTACTCTATGACTGATCTTTGTCTATTTTACTACTTCTTAGGTATGGAAGTTTGGAAAACAAAAGAAGGAATCTTGTCTCCCAAAAGAAGTACTATTTTAATTTTCTTTTGGGATATAACATGGACTAGTGTTTCTTAGTATGTACACCACTTGATCCAAACATCAAGCTCACCCTAGAGGATTCATGATCACTTGTGGATGTTCATACCTATCGATAGCTTGTTGGCTCATTACTTTACCTAGTCAATACCAGATTAGATATTGCATATATAGTTGATATACTAAGTCAATTTGCATGTCAACCTCATGAAACACATTGGGATGCTGCTAAGAGACTACTTTGATACCTTGCCCTCACCCGAGATCATGGTCTTTGGTATAGATGGGGCATGGAGCTTGTCAGATATTGAGATTCAGATTGGGCTGGTGATCTTGATTCCTAAGAGTCTACTTCTAGATACATATTCTTGTTTGGCGTAGGATCTATCTCATGCATAAGTTAAAAGCAGCCTATAGTTTCCTTGTCATCCACTGAGGCCAAGTACTAAGCATCGAGCTTTGCAACATGAGAGGCCATCTTGCTTCGTTGTTTATTATCTAACATTGGTGTTTTATAGGATACTTTGACATGCATCCACACGGATAGTTAGGCAACCTTGGCCATCGCCAATAATTTAGTGTTCTAGGATCAAACGTAGCACATTGAGATCCAATACCATTTCATTTTCCAGAAGCTCATATCTCAAGAGATTACTCTAGAGTAGTGTAACTCTCAAGAGAAATTGGTGGAAATGTTCACAAAGGATCTACCTCCACTTTTGCTCTAGTGCTTGGTCGACCTTTACAACATTCAACCACTTCAAAATGGACCTACAAAGGGGGTGTTGATGACATAATTTTTCCTACATCATTTCGATTCATATCCACACGAGTGCATCTCCATTGTTTATCTAGTATGCATTTCTATTTCCATTTTATTTTCTATCTCTTTTGTATTTGGGTACCTTGTCATTTGCTTCTACATGTGTATTAACTCTACTTCAAGGGGAATTATCTCACATATGATGTACTTAGGAGAGTTCCATCCAACTCTATATAATGAGGGTCTCTTCCCCCACCATTTGTACTTGGTTGGAAGCTTGTTGAGCCTACTCCATGCTATTGAAAGCTCACTCTAATCCATGTGAGTTTTCCTATTTCATGGCATAATCACTTTTGATTCTCGCACTCTTTAATTTTTTGAGTACACTCTTCTTTTCATTTTGCCTCTGCATATGTACTCTTTACACAAAGATTCAACATTCCATAAGTGATAGTGTGGCCCTCAGATGAAAAAGCAACTGACCTCAATTGATTAGATATAAAACAGACATGGATGACCAGTCAAATGTCCCATCCTTGAACAAAAATAAGCATATTCCATGTAAAAACACATGCATGAAAATATACCTTAGAGGAGATACATTATTTTGATTGTGAATGATATGCAAAATTAATTGATCATAATGAGGGGTCAATGATGTCAATGGTATATCTAATCTAAATGAATTGTCATTAATCTTTTGAATAATGTAAAATGGTCCATAATAGTGTGGTGCAAGTTTAACTTTGGGATGTTCTAAAATATTTTCCAAATTTTGTTTAATGATACGTAACCATAGTAAATGATTTTCCTTAAATTCTTTTGTTAACCTTTTTTTTGACATTTTGAGTGTAATTTTTTTATTTTTTCTAATGTGCTTGTGAACTTTGTGGAATATAGAAATGTGATTGACAGCAATAGAATTAGACATAGGAATATCAATGTGAATGAGTGACATGGGAATGGAAGCTTTTTACCATAAACATTTTCAAAATGTGCATGGCCAATAGTTGTATATGTTGTGTTATTGTAAGAAATTGAAGCAAATTTCTCATCCTAATTAGTGGGATTATCTAATGAATAAAAACATCATAAATCAATAATAATGCTATTAGTAGCTTCAATTTGCCCATTACTTTCAAGATGAAATGCAGAACTACAATTTATTTTGGAGCAAAAATGTTGAAATAATGCAACCCAAAAATGATTGCAAAAAAAAAAAACATCACGATCAGACAACATGACTTTTCCGAATAATAGAAAGCTAACACATTTATCAATCACATGCTGAGATTTCTTGAGCTCTTCTACCTCTTGGTTTACATACTAAAACAGTTGGAGATTATCCATTTCCAACTCGTGATCATCTTCTAGTACAATTATATGATAGAAGAAGATATTGAGGATGGCATATAGGACCACTTCCTTTAGATGGAAATGTTTTTACTTTTTGGGGTAATCACTATATGATTTCTCCCTTTGTAGTTCACTAGAGTTGGTCGTGGTCTCTTTATTGTAATGGATTTTAATGCATCTCCAAATTCTAAAGTCACACACATCATTTTGTGGTCCTATATATAGATGGGGATATTGGCATTGACTTACAAGTTACGTTCAAAGCACGAGTACTTATGGATTATGCCGAAGTGCAGATTCTCATGCTAGTAGAGGGATTATACATGTAGAAAATGAAATATTATATATTGATGGAAGACCTTACATGCATGGAAATATAGAAATTTTAATAAACAATAGTCAAGGATATAATATTCCAATGAATAATTGCACATTTGAAGAGCATGAAAATATTCAATCACCATACATGAGTAGAGATGTAGCAAGAAATATTAGTTCATTACATGCTAGTGATGAGTTATTACTGAATTATGGATGGCATAGACCTCCAAGAGCACCTTTGAGAGAGCAATGAAAAATTTATGCCCACTCATCCTGTGTTGCAATGAAAACTCTAATTAATTGAAAATCTTTTCGAATTAACTTACATATTTAAATTTGTGTTTTAAGTTTATTTTTTGTTTATGTATGGAATACTATTAATTTTTATTCATGTATGTATACTCGAATGTATGATATTGATGATCTTCCACCACAGCATTCAGAGTTGCCAATAACACCTCATTTATCAGAAGCACCCATGAAGAGGCTACACAAAAGTGATCCTCTAGAATATGCAAGATTGAAAGAACTATATTCAAAAGAAGATAAACTAAAAGATTTTTGTGATGATGATGGCATGGAAAACCTTATTGAGGTATTGGTATAAAAATGATAGTGAAAGCTTTGATATTTCTTAAAGAGAGAAATATCTTCAAGAAGAATTTCTAAAGCATATATATGAAGGAAGTCGCTTGACATGATTAAGTGCAAACTTACTTATTCTCAATCTTCAAAATCATTTTGGATGGAGTAATGTACTTTTTTGACACTACTAAGGTATAGTTTTTATTTTTCTATCTATTTATATATATGTACACATAGACATACATATATAAATATACATACACATATATACATGCATACACACATACACATACATATACACACATACACATACACATACACACATATACATGCAAACACACACACACACACACACACACACACACATATATATATATATATATATATATATATATATATATATATATATATATATATATATATATATATATATATATATATATATATATATATATATATATATATATATATATATATATATATATATATACACACACACATACATACACATACACACATATACACTCACATAAATACATATATACACACATACACATATACACACATACACATATACACACGTACATACACATACACCTAGTCATACACACACATACATGCATATACACACATACACATACACACACATACATACACATACACATATTCACACACATACACTCACATACACTCATACATACATACACATACACATACATACATACATACATACATACATACATACATACATAGACACATACACACACATATTTATTTATTTTAATTCATACTACTTTTTTTCATGAACTTATAGGTTACTATTTGCAAAGTTTTTACCAAGCAACAATATTCTTTCTACATCACATGATGAAATGAAGAAGATAATCAACAATCTTAGTATATATTATTAGTATATGCATGCATGTCCTAATGATTGTATTTTATATAGAGGTGAATATGTAGACTCTTTGACATGTCCAAAATATCAATCTCCTTGATATAAGGACGAAGAGGGTAAAATCCCAACAATGGTATTGAGACATTTTCCATTAGCTCTATGAATTAAACATATGCTTCAAACCCCTGAATTTTCAAAGCTTCTAACATGGGAATTTGATCATAAAATACTTGTGGAGTAATGAGAATTTCAGTAGATAGTGCTTCTTTTCAACATATTGATTCTAGAAGGCCTAATTTTGCACAAGAGCTAGACAATTAAAGTTAGGTGTTGTATTAGATTGGGTTAATCCATTCTCGATGAAATCTAGTAAATGGTCAACATGGTGATTGGTAGTCATAAATTACAATCTCCCCCCATACCTTGGCATTAAAAAAGAACATTTAATTTTCTCACTCTTAATCCCAAGAAAAAGACAAGTTAAAGACATGAATGCATATCTTGATCCTCTCATTGATGATCTCCAAGAGTTAGGAAGAAGTATTAATGTCATTGATGTATCGAAAAGAATTAATCACAGACAAATTATGGTTTGTGGAATTGTGGCTTGGACTATACACAATTTTCCAAGATATGGTGTTTGTTCACATAATGATGTAGTTTTTTAGTTTAATATATATACATAATTGTATGTGAGTTACTCTAATTACGTTTTTACGGTTTTAATGCATACAATAATATATACTAAGGGATATAAGGCTTTTCCTTACTTTGGTGATTGTTTGAGATTAATTTATAGTAAGAATATCAACAAAAATATTTACCTTTGATATATATGGTTCTTGCTTGACGATCATCCATTACGACACAAAAAAAAGCGATACATTTTAATGGAAAGATTGAAAGAACACACCATCCAAAACCAATGATGCCTATGGGTTGGTATCAAACATGGAAAGAAGGGGATCTTATAGATCCATGATCTCAAATCTTCAAAAACGACGCAGATGATTAGAATGTGAAGATTAGATCTAGAGGAAAATTGTCACTAGAAGAGAATATGTCGATATGGTATTCTTTGAAGTATTTGAGAGAGTTGAAGATATATCATTTTCTTGAACCTATGCACATATTCAAGAATTTTGCTTATTCATTATGGCAATATCCTCTTGGATTAAAGGACACAACAACATCAAAGAAATGATTAAAAGGGATCAAAACTCAAAACCAAAGTTATGGCCAATTTTTGATAAAAATTGAAAAGAAACAACTTATGAACCAGCTTCTTGGACACTTAAAGAAAGGAGATGTCAACTATCAATAGTAGGATTCAGTTGATTTGAACACCTACAAGATATGGAGCATCTTTCACAAACATGTTTACTTTGGATGATAGGAGCTTATCTGGGTTAAAGACACATGATTGGCATTTCTTCTTGAAGCACATTCTATCTCTTGTTATTGATGGATGTGCAAGAAAAGGAGTATGGAATGTGATCTACCATCTTGGATCCTTATAAAGGTAAATATCATACTTTTATTTTTAATAAATGATACTATTTGGTATCTTTTTTTCATGAATTAATTTATTTATGATTTAATTTATAATTGATAATAGATTGATTGCATCAAAAGATATTGAAAAAGTCTCCATCCCACAAAAGATTTTTGAATGCAAGGAGATACTGTGTATGATAGAGAAAGAGCTTCCAACATCATCTTTTGATATTTAGTTTCATTTATGATCCATCTTGTGGATGAAATAGAGATTACAGAAGTTCTAAACACTCAATAGATGTTTTGGACCAAGTGATTTATGGGCATATTAAAAGGTTACATGCAATAACTAGCAAAACCAGAAAGATCTATTGCAAAGGATTATTGCTTGAGGAGTGCATGTACTATGTTAGTGAATACCTTGAAAGAGTTCATAAAGAAACTCCACGTGCATGGACTAATGATTCTTCTTCAGAATTCATAGATGCGGTATTATCATGTAAGGGAGTTCCATTTCAATTTATATTGTAAGAGAAAGGTGATATTTGTACTTTTATTGCATAAAATAGCGAATGCATGCAAGCAATCATTAATGATTATGAATAGGAACCTCAAAATATCTAAAGTAGAAGATAGAGAAACAAAAGATATAGACGTAATCTCAATAGTAATGAGAATACAAATATATCTTCTTTCACAGATTGGCTATATACTTGTATGCAATGAGTCAATGTAGGTAATGAACAAATCTTAGATGAGCGAAGGGAGTTAATGATAGGTTGTGGAAGAATGGTAATTTGATTCTACCAATATTCTATTTTTACACATATATGTATATTAGTTTTTCTTCTAATAATTTCTTTATTATTGCAAGCCTGAATGTTCACTAATATGTGGGCTTATGGGCAGCATATGAGAATCAAACTTGTTGATTATTTGTGTAAAACATAGGAGTTTGGCATTTTTGCTTCTTTCAAGCAATTATTACGCACTACTTCAAAAGATATGAACCTAATAGATAGCAAACTTGGCTACATAGGAACTACCATGGGTATCTCTAAAATATATTTGTATCTTCAAATAGGTAAAAAATCTATATTTTTCTTATATTTTGATAGGTTATTTCAAACGTTGATTGGTTTTGAGCCGAACATAAAGGTAATAATTCCGCATTCAAAAGGAAATTATCTAGGTTTTGGGAAATTGGCTCTTATTGTTAGAGAGATCAAAGAAAGTCATGTTGATGATTCATCATGAAGTGTTGACCTATCGGCGTCTCAAAGAGAAATTAGAATTGTTCTACATGAAAATTATAATAATCTACTTGATGTGAATGATAATACTCTATGTGTAGAGATCTCTATGTTTTTCCCAAAGATCTTTATAGATTTCTAAATTCAATTAATCATCTTAAACTTGAATCATTGGAGTGGGTATCAAACAATAGATTCCCTTTTATTCAAATGGAATGGAAGGTGAATACCACCACAGAGATGAAAACATGTTCCTTTAAATTACAACATGAAGCTCAGGGTATGCCTACAATTTTGTATATAGCTTTATTTTCGAGGACAAAAATCTCTCCCATGTATGTATGCATGTGTGTGATTCATGTCTATGTATATGGATATTAGTGATATATATATATATATATATATATATATATATATATATATATATATATTTATTTATTTATGTGTGTGTGTGTGTTCATCTGTGTTATATGTATGCATGTGTTAGTATGCACACATGTCTGTCTCATGTGTATGTAACTGTGTGAATGTGTGTCATATATGTCTATGTGTATCGATGTAAGTGTGATATATATATATATATATATATATATATATATATATATATATATATATATATATATATATATATATATATATATATATATATGTGTGTTGATGTATAAAACACCACAAGAAATGAATTAATGTGACACTAGAACACCTCTATGGTCACCACTAACTCATTGCCACTCCAAACTTTGAGAAATGATAGCCAAAACCAAGAACTTTACTTCTTCAGAACTTTCGAGTCACTGAAATGACATACCTTCAGTATTTTGCTACTTTCTCTTAGCACAAAATTATTTCTCCAAGATCTTTTGGTGGATGAAAGTAGAAGAGTAGAGCTTTCCAACAAGCTATCATATGCAAGAAACGGATCTCTAGAACTCAAGTTATGACCTTCACAAGATCACCCTGTAAGACTTGTCAAAACTGGAAATTTATCCTCCTTTAGTAATTCTGAGTGTCTAAAAATGAAAATTCGATGCCTACCATCGACTTGCAACCAAAAGTTGATGCCAGACATCATCTTTGAGCTTTTTTAGCCACTTTTTCAGCGCCACGATTACCCTATGAACACAAGACATGAGCAAGACCACTTTTATGTGGGAAGTTGATGCAAGGCATGGACTTTATGCGGAAACTCGATGCGAGGCATCGAGTTGCTCCACAAACTTCATATTTTCAAATAGATTTAGCAATACATAAAACTCAGAGAATAAAACATAGACTTATCAGCACAAACTTGATGATAGGCATTGACTTGCTTGGAAAACTTCAACTCTTGAAATCATTTCACACAAGACAAACTCTGGAGATGGAAGAAGAAGACGTATACACAGAAGTTTAATAAACTCTTTCCATAACTATGAAAGCTCACAAATGCACAGGTGCTTTCTCACGCAGAGAAGCCCGGCAATTCTCAGTCATACAAAATGAGTACTAACTCACTTTCTCATTGTCTTCCTCATCGGGTTAGTTGATACAAACTAACTTATGTAGATTATCTCATTCTCGTGATTTTTAAAAAACTTCTAGAACTAAAGTGAACTAACTTTACAAATATAATACACTTGTGAATTTGTCCCTTCACATAAGCATGTGATTTTCTTCTAAAGCTTTGACCTTCAAATATATGTCAAATTAGTGATTGTTTCTCCAACAACTCCCCCTCAATCGCTAATTGACATTCTCTGTTTCTTCATATCCTCTTCTTTTTCTTTTACTCTTGCCATGCTTTTGAATCTGCTAGTCTTGACACCATCAAGGCTCTTTGTCATTATGTCTGCTATCTGATCTTTAGTAGAAGTGTACTCCACTTCAATCTCCTTCTCCATTACCTTTTCTCTGAGAAAATGATACTGTATCTCTATGTGCTTTGTCCTTGCATGAAAAACTGGATTTGCTGCAAGACAAAGTGAAGTCATATTATCTCTATGTATTGTAGGTATACCTTGATCAATGCCCAAGCTTTTGAATAATGTCTGCATCCATATGACCTCCTTAGCTGCTTCCACAAGTCCTTTGTACTCAGCTTCAGTTGATGATAATGCTATTGTATGTTGTTTCTTTGAACACCAACTTACAAGCTTATCACCAATGTATATCATGTAGCCATGACTTGATCTTCTGTCACCCTGGTTACTTTCCCAATCTGAGTCACTATAGGCTCTCAACTTCAAATCTGATGTAAAAGGATAATATAATCCTTCCTTTATAGTTCCTTTGATATATGTGAGAACTTTTTGACCTGCAATCCAATGTGGATCCTTTGGACAATGCATGAACTGTGATAAAACTCCCACTGCATAACTAAGATCAGGTCTTGTTAGTGTAGCATAAATTAAACTATCCAAAAGAGATTGATACTTCCTCATATCTTTGTATTCTGCACCATCATATTTACTGAGCTTGTGATTAACTTCAAGTGGAGTTGAAGCTTCTCTTCAATTTTCCATATCAAACTTCTTCAATAGATTCAGAAGATACCTTTCTTGTGATACATATATGCCATGATCTGTATAAGTGACTTCCATTCCAAGAAAGTATGACAACTTTCCTAGATCACTGATCTTGAATTCTTTTTCAAGTAATCTCTTTACCTCCTTGATTCCTTCATCTGAAGTACCTATGATTATAATGTCATCTACATAAATACAAATGTAGATTGTACCTTCCTCTGTTCTTTTGATAAGTAGACTTGGATCTGCTTTTGAACTTTGATATCCAAGATCATTGAGATACTTCACTAGTCTATAGTTCCATGCTCTTGGAGCTTGCTTCAATCCATACAATGCTCTTGTTCCATGTATACCTCATCTGATATGTATCCATTCAAGAATGCATTCTTTATATCCAATTGACTTAGGGTCCATCCTTTTGAAGGTGCAATAGCAATGATTGTCCTTATAGTTGACATCTTAGCTACAAGACTGAATGTCTCATCATAATCTATGACATAGGTTTGGGCATAGCCTTTCACCACCAATCTAGCTTTGTATCTGGCTATACTTCCATCTGCAAGTTTCTTCACTTTATAAACCCATTTATTTCCAATTACTTTCTTACCATTTGGTTTAGGAACAAGTTCCCATGTCTTCTTCTCCTGTAGTGCATTGAACTCTTCCTTCATTGCTTCTTCCCATTGCTTCTTACCTTTAGCTTCATCATAGTTCTGAGGTTCTTCATCATCTTTGACCATATATGCATAGTTCTTTTGAGCTATGTAAGAAGTATCATAAGAATAACTTTCTGGTTGTCTTCTTGTCCTGCTTGACCTTCTTGGTTCACATTCTTCATAAGTGTCTGGATACAGCTCTTCATCAAATATAGGAGCTTCTTCATTCCTTCTTGTTAACACTAGTTTGGTACCAAAACAGGACACTTAAGTGTCCTTTTTTTACAATTTTCCAAAAAATCACACACCTTATACAAAGAGAATTTGAGAAAATCCTTTAACACACATATTAAATATAATTCAAAGGTTAATCCAAAATTATGAAACACAATAAATCATGTTTTTTGTTCATGTAAATAGCCTTTCAAGATGCTATTGTAGTGAACAGGATGAAAATTCCTAATCAAATGTATTTTTATCAAAAGAAAAAATATTCATCATATGAAAGAAAAAATTATACACATTCCTTGAAACATAGATCACATAGTATGAACCTCAAACTCACTCAGAGAAAATCATTTCAATTCAAATAAAATCAATTATTTTGACTTTGTACACCAAAAACAGCAACTAGTTCTAGACATGGTTCAAACAAATTTATGGGAATCCAAAGAGGTGTACAAATATGCCAACAATCAAACAAGGTATGAAGACAACAACTAAGGTATACACATATAAAATCAACTGCTATGACTCTAGTCACCAAAAACAAAAAACTAAAGCCTATAGATACGACTCAAAAGAATTTATGTACATCATCCAAGGTGTACACATTCAAGTTACCAAGTAGAAAATGTGTGACATTAAAAACCAAAGCTTACATATACAAGGCTAAATAGTTTATTGAAATCCACCAAAATTTTCACGTCTTTGGACACAACCATGGATCTTTTGTTGTGTGGGCATCAACCAGATTCTACAGATACAATCATGAATAGTTTGTGGACACATAAAAAAGCATGTATAGTTATGGAAGAGATCTAGTTTCTTCACATGAAGCAAGAAAATAAGACATCAAATAGGGTGTACACATAAGGGAACTACCAATCTATGAAAATCAACCAAGTTTCTCATATCTATGTACACCAAAAAAAGTAGATATATGTGTGGACACCCACCAATATATCCACATACAAATATTAATATCCAATTGAAATAATGCCAAATTACAAACATATAGCTTGATATCCAAGAAAATAAACTACATCCTACCAAGAAATAAGAGTCATGTACATATAGGATCAAAAGAATGTATAGTTTTAACATATTTAGTAAAAATATTTTTCTAATAGTTGTTATATGCATAAACAAACAATCCCTTGCAGACATCAACACATACTAAAAATAATACTCAAAAGTCTTTGATATAATCTTCGATATCATAAAATGATAAGGATCATTTGAAAACATTTCATTATTTCCATCATGGATGCCATCTTATTTTTTTGAAATGAAATATGTATGCCAATTTTTTTCATTCGTATCACAATCACCATTGTGGATCACATATTATTTGATGAGATTAAGAATGAAACATGGCATGAAAGCATATTTTGGAAGGTTTAATACTTAGAATATCATTTAAATAATTATTATTTTTCATCATAATTTTTTATTCCGGCTTTGGAGCTATGTTCTTTTCATGAACATAGAAATATATGCTTTGCCAATTCAGCATGAAAGTCATCACCAAATACAATGGCTACTAGTTCAAAGCAGAGGCCTTCTAACTTTGAATAAAAATATGCATTCAATTAGTATGAAGGTTATCCATTGATAACTTGCCAATTTTTTGCAATCTCACTTACACACAAATTATAGTGAGCCATTCTTTAAAAGGTGTGATAAATGGTAGTGCTCTCGAGAAGACAAGTTTTGAGTCCATGTTTATCACTTATGGAAGTGTTCAACCTTCTCTAGAGATCCATAGACACTTGCTTTACACTGCCAAAGTGCATGAATAGCTTTCCATTTCCCAAAATATATCCAATTTGTCAAAATGTTTGAATTGTGTTATTTTTTCAATTATGCTAAAAGTTGAGTTTTTAAGAATTCCCATTTTCTTCTTCATTTAATAACCCATGTGAAGTTGTGAAATGTTAAAGCTTATATTTTTCTCTAAGAGTACATGATGTGGGCTACCAATTCCAAGTGAGTATGTCATCAAAGCCTCAAGGGTGTCATCAAGAAAAATCAATCCATTTGGTGTAAAATCAGGACACTTAAGTGTCCCAGGACACTCAAGTGTGCTAGTAGAGAACGAGTGTTAATCCACTTCTGGATGTACTTGCTTGCATATAATCTTCATCTCTATTTAGCTGCACAATTGATTTTCCTTTCTCACATATTCTTACCTCTTCTTCAAATTCTTCAGCTGTATGACTTTGATCTACATACCAACTTTTTGTTCATCAAATGTAACATCTCTAGAAACAAGAAATTGTTTGGTTAGAGGATTCCACAACCTCTAACCCATCTGCTTTTCATCATAACCAATGAAAACATATTTTTCTACCTTTGGTTCAAGTTTATGCCTAAGTTGTGATGGCACATAAGCATATGCAATTGATCCAAACACTCTACAATGATCTAGTGTTGGTTTCTTACCCCAGCAAGCTTCATATGGAGTCATTCCATTGAGAGCTGCACATGGTAATCTACTCACAAGATATGTAGCTGTATTTACAGCCTCAGCCCAAAGATAATTTGGACAATTCTTCTCCTTTAGCATAGCTCTAGCAAACTCAACCAAAGTCCTATTTCTTCTTCCTACTACACCATTTTGTTGTGGTCTATACCTGCAAGTTATTTCTCTCTTAATACCTGCATTCCAAAGATAATCATTGAACTCTTGGGAGAAGTATTCTCCCCCTGCATTAGACCTCAGTCTCTTAAGCTTTTGACTTGTGACTCTCTCTGCATATGCATGAAAATCTTGAAAGCTCCAAACACTTCTGATCTCTCCTTCAAAACATATAATGTTATCCATCTTGTAGCATCATCAATGAAAAGAACATAATACCTTGAGCCACTGATAGATCCTTCTTTTGTTGGTCCCCATACATTTGTATGGATGAGCTCTAGTAATCCATCATGTTTGAATCCTTTCTTCTAAAATGGTAACCTGTGTGCTTTACCCATTTGACATGCTTCACATTTATAAACCATATGTTGATTCTGCACATTTGGTAATCCTAGTACACACTGATTAGCAACCATAGCTTTAATTCCTCCACCTCTACCATAGCCTCCTCTTTGACTTTGTCTACCTCTTTGAAAATTACTTTGATATCTTCCACCTCTACCTCTACTATTGTTATTCTGATTTTGATTTGATCCTTGCTAATTGTGCCAACAGTCATGAGCCAAATGATTATTCAATCCACAGATCCAACAAGCCTTCCTGTTGTTATTCTGATTACCTCTTCCTCTTCCAAAACCTTTTGGTCTTCCTCTACCAGTGCCTTTACCTCTTGCATAATAAACTTGAGAAGTTGACTCTTCTTCATCCTTTTCTTTACCTTTATCTCCTTTCTTCTTATTCTTCATGTACATTGCACAACTTTGTCCTTTGTCTCCATCTCCTTTCAAGTCTTGCTCATATGTGAGCATCAAACCAAGTACTTGATTCAAATCTGGAACATAATGATTTAACAAAAGTTTTGTTGATAAGACAAAAGGTTTCCACCTTTCATCCCCTCTCAATCCTGCAAGTAGTTGAGCAATCAATCTATGATCTTCAACATCTTCATCTATGGATCCAAGACTATCTGCTAGATCCTTCATCTTAGTGACATAATCACTAATACTTTGACTTGGCTTCTTCTTGAATGTTGTAAACTCTGACCATAGACTTGCTTTCCTTGCTTTAGTAGTGCTTTGGAAATGATACTCCAATGCATTCCATATATCTTCAGATGATTCCAATCCTCTGATGTGTGGTAGCAAATGATCAGAGATTGTATTGTA
The DNA here is from genome assembly GCA_020310875.1 of Ceratopteris richardii. Lineage (NCBI taxonomy): Eukaryota > Viridiplantae > Streptophyta > Polypodiopsida > Polypodiales > Pteridaceae > Ceratopteris > Ceratopteris richardii. The sequence continues at coordinate 40,717,740 of CM035443.1, read as the reverse complement.
GATGTAGGCTTTTGCACTTGCATCCTTCTTCTATCGATGCTTTAAAGCATCAAGTTCTTCTTTCTTTAGCTGGCTTTCATCTTCAAATACTAGCTTTTCTTCTTCAATTGTTACATATACCATGAAATCCTTACTCATAAGTAAGGCTTCCATTCTCATTACCCATGCGGGGTAATTATCTCTGCCTAGTTTCTCAATGGAGATATGATCCGCCATACTTCTTTCCTTCTGATGCAACCTTCGAGCTTAAAGGATAAAGGATAATACCTTTAGGAGTTCTTTGTGTATGAAGATACTTTTGAAGTAACCCTTTGATGCCTTGTGTCTTCAAATGTTTCACCTTTCAACCTTTAATGAAAAAACTTTTCAAAACTTCTCGTACCTTTGCCACCTTTTGCTCTTTAGGACCTTTTTGCTCTGATACCACTTGTTGATGTGTAAAACACCACAAGAAATGAATTAATGTGACACTAGAACACCTCTATGGTCACCACTAACTCATTGCCACTCCAAACTTTGAGAAATGATAGCCAAAACCAAGAACTTTACTTCTTCACAACTTTCTAGTCATTGAAATGACATACCTTCAGTATTTTGATAATTTCTCTCAGCACAAAATTATTTCTCCAAGATCTTTTGGTGGATGAAAGTAGAAGAGTAGAGCTTTCCAACAAGCTATCATATCTAAGAAACGGATGTGTAGAACTCAAGTTATGACCTTCACAAGATCACCCTGTATGAATTGTTAAAACTAGAAATTTTGCCTCCTTTAGTAATTCTGAGTGTCTAAAAATGAAAATTCGATGCCTAGCATCGACTTGCAACCAAAAGTAGATGCCACGCATCATCTTGGAGATTTTTTATCCACTTTTTCAGCACCACAATTACCCTATGAACACAAGACATGAGCAAGACCACTTTTATGTGGGAAGTCGATGTAAGGCATAGACTTTATGCTGAAACTCGATGCCAGGCATCGAGTTGCTCCACAAACTTCATATTTTCAAAGAGATTTACCAGTACATAAAACTAAGAGAATAAAACATAGATTTATCAGCACAAACTCGATGCTAGGCATCGACTTGCTTGGAAAACTTCAACTCTTGAAATCATTTCACACAAGACAAACTCTGGAGATGGAAGAAGAAGACTTATACACAGAAGTTTAATAAACTCTTTCCATAACTATGAAAGCTCACAAATGCACAGGTGCTTTCTCACGCAGAGAAGCCCGACAATTCTCAGTCATACAAAATGAGTACTAACTCACTTTCTCATTGTCTTCCTCATCGCGTCAGTTGATACAAACTAACTTATATAGATTATCTCATTCTTGTGATTTTTAAAAAACTTCGAGAACTAAAGTGAACTAACTCTACAAATATAATAAGCATTGTCTTCCTTATCGCATCATATATACAAACTAACTTATATAGATTATCTCATTCTCGTGATTTTTAAAAAACTTCTAGAACTAAAGTGATCTTGTCCCTTCACATAAGCATGTGGTTTTCTTCTAAAGATTTGACCTTCAAATATATGTCCAATTAGTGATTGTCTCTCCAACTATATATATATATATATATATATATATATATATATATATATATATATATATATATATATATATATATATATATGTGTGTGTGTGTGTGTATGTATGTATGTATATATATATATATATATATATATATATATATATATATATATATATATATATATATATATATATATATATATATATATATATATATATATATATATGCATATGTGTATTCATCTATATATGTATGCATGTATATGTATACATATGTTTATGTATACATGTGTGTGTGATGTGTATGTATCTAAATGTGTGTTTTATATATATGTATGGATATATTTATGATTTGTATGTATCTATATATGTATTATGGTCATCATTGATTCATGTAGCTATATATAGAGAGAGGCATTTGGTTGGGAGGAGAGGCATCTCTCTAGTAGGTGACGAAATCCTTTTTCAAATAAATGCACAATGGTATCTACATCAGAGCATACTACATTTGTGTATTTCTCTATTTCTACACACTTTTTTATACATATAATCCTTTTGTATTTACTCTTATTTTCAAATTTTATTATTGTATGGTCTTCATTGATTTGAGCAATCAATTATTTGTGTTCAATGTAGGTGATGTGTTTGCATTTGAAGATGATGTTATTAAAATCAATATATACAATGATAAGAAGAGTACTATATGCAATGTTTCTATGTATGCATATGTATATATATGTATGATGTGTATGTATCTATATATGTATTATGGTCCTAATTGATTCAAGTAGCTAATGATTTATGTTGAATGTAAATGATGCATGTTGATATATTTGGTAGTGATGTGTGTGAACACACTAGGACCACCGAGGCCCTTTTTTCCCTCTTTAGGAGGTTTTTTCCCCCGAGCTTGTATATACGCCTATAACCCTACGGGTTACTTATTTTTGTGCATTCTCTTGTTAATACATTCAATATTGTGTGTTGCGCTCCAAGCTTCTTCTTCTTCCTTGTGTTGTTTATGTTCTTTTGTAGACCTCAAACTTCAACAATTGGTACCACAGAAGATCATTGCTTCATTTAGGGCATCTTCAACACCCCTCTCCACATAGTCTCAGAATTGCACGAAATTTGGTGGGCACACTCATGGCCATTAAGAGTTCAAAACAGCTTTGCTATGTGGTGTCAAAATCGTGATCTGAGTTCATTTTGGCCTTCAAATGCACTATCGTAGTGTTTGTGCAGGAACTTTTGTCTTTTTGTGCCAAAGATATATATAGGTTTTGGTTTGTCAATATAAGCACATTGAAGTCTACTACATGTTTAATAGAAGATGATAGGGTAGTTTTGTTCAACTTTTTGATATACAATTATTTTTCTACATCAAGGTATTTTAGTCAATGGCCATGGCTAAAAGTAGTGATATATTTCATATGTTGGTTGTTGAGGATCACTTGGATAGTACCAGTTGCCCATTATGGGCTTATATGATGCATCATGTATTGGTTGCAAAATGACTATGGAATATTGTGAAGGGTGTTGAAAAACATCCTTTTACACCTGCAAACATAGTTGCTGAAGGTGATGTAGATGGCATTGAAGATGATGATATTCTTTAGGTTCCTATTCGTGCTGCGACTCTTGTTGCACCTACTACATAGCAACTTCATTGGGATGGTAGAGATGCTCATACACATGCATTGATAGCCTTATCTGTCAAATGTGCCAGTATTCCCCACATTTGCTCCTCCAAAACAACAAAGGATGCTTGGGATATAATAACTGCTTTATACGAGCAAGGAATGAGGATCATGTTTCTTACCTCCTAAAACAACTGGAGAGGGATCAGATGAATGAAGGAGATTCCATGGCTAGTTTTTTGACAAAGATCCAAGATTTGAAGGAGTAGTTGATTTCTACTGATGAAGTCCTTCCTCTCAAATCACTTGTGCAGACTCTTTTGAATGGTCTTCCAGATTCATATGAGAGTTTTGCTTCTACTCTTTGATTGATGATGAAAGGCAACCAAATGCCTTAATATTTGAGGAGTTAGTTTCTGTCTATTATAAGAAGATCAATCTAGGCAGAACAGGCCCATTATGCGTGTTGTAGATCAAGCTTTCTTGGCTAGTCCTTAGGGCAAAGGTGAATGAAGCTCATCTATTAGTAAGCAAAAATCTACTAATTCTGCACAATCAAAGAAGGATTAAAGGGATGAGAAGAATACAAAAAAGAAAAAACTATTTTGCAAATACTATAAAGGAAATGATCATGTCATAAAGAATTATCCAAAACTGCCTGCAAATGAGGCAAAGATGAAAGAGGTTGGAATGGTTGTTGAAGAGATCCCTATAGCCAAAATAGAGTCTTCTAATCTTGTGGAGAATGAAGAGTGGATGTTTATTACTATTTGCAGTTATGACCCATGTTCTCATGAACAATGTATGTCTACAGTAGAACAGATATTTGGTACTTTGATAGTGGGGCAACCAGACATATTACCTTGCAGCAAAGTTTCTTCACTTGAATTTAGCTTTCCCCTATAAGGAATACTACTAGATGTGCCAACAACTCCTCTTATCATGTCATGGGAGTTGGTGAGATCATTCTGACTACTATTGATGGTAATTCTTTTGCATTGACAAATGCTTTATTTATGCTAGGGATCAAGAAAAATCTTTTATCAATTTGAGCATTAGCCAAGATTGGATTGGTTGTGAAATTTGTTGATGACAGATGTACAGTTCATGATCTATCAAATGGGGACATCATTATTGCTTCTATCATTTTATGTCGTGGGCTATAAAAGCTCATAGACTACAAAAAAATCTGTGAATGGTTCAGCATGTGTAGTACATGATTCTTAGGCTATGTCAAATGCAAACCTTTGGCATGCATGCTTTGGTCATCTGAATGTTGCTAGTTGGCTATGCCTATAGAAATCTGAATTGTGTCCTCCTTTCCCAAACTTTAGTCACCTTGTAAACATGTTTTTGAAGGTTGTATTTTGAGCAAAATGCAGTGTTCCTCGTTCCCAAAAGATGGTTCATTTCGAGCTCCTCAAAAATTAGAGTTTGTTCAAAGTGATATTGGTGATCTTATGAAGACACCCTCCTTTGGGAACTACCTTTACTTCCTGACTTTCATTAATGATTTTTCCAAGCATGCATGGGTATATCCATTGAAGAAAAAGTCCAAAGTGTTTATGTGCTTCAAACAAGTTTTGGTTTTGGCTGAAAATATGCCAACATGTAAAATGGGCACCCTCCATTTTGATCGAGGTGGGAATATATGTCTTTTGATTTTAATGCATTTTTGGTTGAAAGGAAGAAGAGGTCCCTCATGGAGATGGTGAGGTGTGTGGTTAAGATTCAAGCTTTACCACATAGATACTAGCTTGAGGTTGTTATCTGTGCAGCATATGTACTTAACTGATGTCCCACTAAAGCATTGCAATCTATCACTCCATATGAGGCTTGGCATGGTTGCAAGCCATGTGTCTTTGGTTGTCTAGTATATGCATTAGTGCCTAAACAACAATGCAAGAAATTGGATGATAAAGTAGTGAAATGTATTTTTGTTGTGTATAGTTCTGAAAGCAAAGGCTATCATCTATATCATCCATAGACTAAATGCATTTTGGTTAGCCGTGATCTTGTTTTTATTGAAGATTTCATTCAGCCATTACTTTCATGTACTAAGGAGACATTAGTTAGCTCCAAAGCCATGTATGAAACTTTGTTGTCTCTTTTTAAAGGTGGACAGTCTAGTGCTGGTTCAAATGAGGAAATTTTTGCAACCTTTATAGATTTACCACATGGTGATGTAGATCATTCCATTTTTTATTGAGATCTACATGATGCACTTACTGATGAGAGAACTAATATAGAGGAGGAAAAGACTATGCCTAAATGACTAGTGCAAACTTTGGGAGATAGCAAATTTGATGCACCTCTATCATATCATACTCATTAAGGCTCTCATAGTGATTCTTTTTCTTTAGATTGCTATGCTATGGCTACCTCTAGTCTTTCTGATGAGAATGAGCCAGTTTTGTTTGATGATGCACAAAACTCAATGACTGGATGACTCTTATGGAATCAGAATATGATGCTATTATGAAAAATGGTACCTCATCTTTATGTGACTTGCCTCCTGGCAAGAAGGCCATTGGCACTAAGTGGGTATACAAGTTGAAGCATAAGCTTGATGGAACATTTGATAGGTATAAGGCTATGCTTGTTGCAAAGGGTCATGCTCAAGAAAGATGCATTGATTTTGATGAAACCTTTACTCCTACATGTCAAATAACTATTGTTCATAGCATCTATGCACTTGCAACTCACCATGGTTGGAACGTACATCACTTGGACAATAAAACTGCATTTCTGAATGGTGACTTGCATGAAGAAGTGTATGTTTCTCAGCCTCATGTGGCACTTTCTTCAGTTCCATCCCTCCATTTAATTAGGCACTCTTTATATGGATGATTTCTCATATTTTTATCTGGAGTGCGTAGTATCTTTTCTGCTTCATGAGGGATGTTAAGAAGGGAGATCAGTTAACTATTGTATCTTAACATACAAGATTGTCTTGTTCAGCCAGTTTTCTTTTTAATCTACTTACATGAAATACTCGGTGAAGTAAACAATCATCTAGAAGTTCTAATTCATAAGCCAAAGTCCCTATCTTTTTGAGAACCTTGAAAGGGCCACAAAACCTTGGAGAGAGTTAAGGACAAGTTCCTGATTTCAATGTTTCGGATTTCTCAAGAACTTTAAGATATACTAGTTCACCAACCATAAAGGAAATATCTTGCCTTTTAGGGTCGCTAAATGATGTATCTCTGCCTTGGGATGTCCTGAGGTTTTCTTTAGCTATTCTTATCTTAAAGTTCATGTCTTCTAAGAAATCTTTAGCTGCTTGGACTTTTTCATTTTTTAGTCCAACTGCATAGGGTGCTCATGGTTGGAACCCATACATTAGCATGTGCATCAGTGCTTTGCACTATTGTAAGCAAACTCTACTAATGGTAAATAATCTTCCTAGTTTGTTTGGTTACACAATACATATGCTCTTACATATCTTCAAGTATTCAATTGACCCTTTAAGTTTGACCATCTGTTTGTGGATGTTATGTAGTACTCGTGTTTAGCTTGGTTTACAACCCACTGAACATGGCTCTCTAGAAATGACTAGTGAATTTTCTATCTCTACTAGACACTATGTCTTGAGGTAGTCCATAGAGTTTGTAAAGTTGCTCTATGAGCATTTTAGCTAATTCTAGAGTTTTTACTGTAGTACGAGTAGGTATGAAACGATCCATTTTGGTCAATCGATCAACTATGACCGAAACAACATCATGGCCTTTTTGGGTTCATGGCAAGCGTGTAATGAAATGCATGGAAATACTTTCCCATTTTCCATTGGGAATTTCCAAGGGATGCAACAAACCCCCTATCTTAAACTTTTCGGCCTTGTTTACTTGGCATTTTGTGCATCTAAGTACATAATTATGTACATGTTTACGTACACTTGATCAGTAAAATTTTCTTTTGATTAATTCATAAGTTCTGTTAATTCCAGAATGTCCAACACTTGGGGCATCATGACATTCAAACAAAACTTTTTTCCTGATTTTGGGGTCACAAGGGACACAAATCTTTCCATTGTAAAACAGATATTCATATTGAATATTGTAGTGTTTAAGCTTGCCTTCATTTGTACCTTGAGTTGAAACCTTCTTCCAAGCTTCTTTAAAGCTTGTATCCTCCTGATACTTGCCCTTCATAAGTGTTAATAAATCATTAGAAATTTGTATGAAACTCAAAGAATTTAACAAAGGCATCTTGCTTAGTGCATCTGGCACGATATTAAATTTTCCTTTTCTATATCTGAGTTCATAGTCGAATTGTTGGAGTAATTTGGCCCATCTACTTGATAGTTCATATTGGTTTGAAAACCATTCAATACTTGCTTGATCAAAACTATACCTACTTTGGTGCCAAACAAGTAATGTCTCGAGCTTTTTAGAGCATGCACAATTGCATAAGGTTGCTTTTCATAGGTAGAATAATTTCTTTGAGCTAGGTTTAGCTTTTGACTTTCAAAAGCAATTGATCGACCATTTTGATTCAAAACAGCTCTGTTGGGGGGTTCTTGTGCAAAAAGGGACTTGAGTGTTTCTAGGAGAAGGGAGAAAGATAAGAAGAAAGATACAGGCACCGAAAGCTTTTGTAGATTGATTATAAGGAGAAAAGTACAAAGATGATGTACAATACAATCCAAATGCTCTCTGCGCGAAATCCCAAAGAGTACACAATCAAGCAAAGTTGCAAAATACCCAAGGTTCTTGTTGCCGCCAACCTTCTCTGCACCACACCTCCACCTTCTCCAAGAGCTTGCACTTGTGCACACCTTGCACTCAAGCTTCAATAAAGGGAGGGATGGACACCTTCTATTGACGTGCACACAGCTTCAATGGGACCTTGTGACCTTTGATTGCATTGCTTAGTACTCTTGTGCATACACCTAAGGAACACTTCTTGCACACCTTGCACTTCACTTCTCTGCATTGCACACTCATTGTATGTCTCTTGCTCGTCTCTCTCCTAGTGTAGACTATGCCCACCTTGCTTAGTCTAACCAAGAATAATATCTTGCCTTGAGTTGACTGTCTGTTCATGTACACTCCTAACTGTTAGAGTATCTTGGTGCTCACTTTGATGTCCCAAGATTGTCTCCAAATGTGGGCAGACAATGAATCCCTATTTTGTCTTATACTGACTTTAAACTAAAACAAAAATTTTAATTGGAAGGCCATACTTTCAATTTTGTGTACACTTCTACTTCACATACCTTCACATTTTGCCTTTCTAAATGTGTCTTCTCTTCCGATCAGACCCCTTGTTTTACGTAAGGCTAAGAATCTCCTAATGTTCTCATCTCGTCTTCTTGTGCTAGCCCTCTAAAGGATGGAAATTTGATATTCAATCTAGAAAGTAAAGTTTCCAAATCTACTTGGGCTACCATATTCTTTACTAATGATACCGATGACAATGGACTGGTTGATCTTCGAATAACCTTCCTTCTTGTTGCTTTGCAAAGGACCCTCAAGCTTTGAGACCGGTTTGTGATCATGAGCTGTTTGTACTCCTCTTAGTTCAAGAGAATTCCAATGGAAGAAAGATTACCTCTTAAGTCAATATAGTATTGTCGGTACTTTCGAACTCTTCTACACTTTGCAATTTGCTTCTCCTATGCTCAAGCCTCCTTGTGGTTCCACCATGCATGCCAAATTTTGTTGGGGTATTCTTGTGCAAAAAGGGACTTGAGTGTTTGTAGGAGAAGGGAGAAAGATAAGAAGAAAGATATAGACACCAAAAGCTTCTGTAGATTGATTGTACATAGAAAAGTACAAAGATGATGTACAATACAATCCAAATGCTCTCTGTGTGAAATACCAAAGACTACGTAATCAAGCAAAGTTGCAAAATACCGAAGGTTCTTGCTGCCGCCAACCTTCTCTGCACCAAACCTCCACCTTCTCCAAAAGCTTGCACTTGTGCACGCCTTGCACTCAAGCTTCAATAAGGGGAGGGATGGACACATTCTGTCGATGTGCACACAACTTCAATGGGACATTGTGACCTTTGATTGCATTGTTTAGTACTCCTCTGCATACACCTAAGACACACCTTTCACACCTTGCACTTCACTTCTTTGCATCGCACACTCAATGTATGCCTTTTGATCTTTTCTCTCCTAGTGTAGACTATGCCCACCTTGTTTGGTGTAACCACGGATAATACCTTGCCTTGAGTTGAGTTCCGATTCACGTATGCTCCTAACTACTAGAGTATCTTGGTGCTCATTTTGATGTCCCAAGATTGTCTCCAAATGTGGGCAGCCAATGAATCCCTATTTTGTCATGTAATGACTTTAGATTAAAACTAAAATTTGAATTGGGGGGCCATACTTTCACTTTTGCATATGCTTTTTCTTCACATACCTTTACATTTTTTCTTTCCTTTCTTCAAATGTATAGCTAAGGGGGGTTCACCTTAACCTTCCAACACTTTAAAAACCCTTCAAACCATAGAGAAATTATAGAAAGACACTCTACAAACTGCATCGAACTTTCTGCAAAATATAATCTTTGTGAACAATTGATTGTGCACTACCTATGCACCTTGACACCCGCACTTTGAATGCTTTGACTTTTCCCATGATGACGTTGACCTTGAACATGTTGAATTTGATTGTTTTGACTTTGACTATGGTTGACTTTGACCAATATGACTTTTATGGGCTCAACAAGCTCCTATTGCTAGATCACTAGCATCTGTTTCAACTACAAATGGTTTATATCAATCTACTATCTGTAGAATCGGGTCCAAAGCTAAGGCATTCTTAAGTCTTTCCATACTTTCAGCCTGTTCTTTCTCCCAATTAAGACTTTTGGGTTTCTCCTCTAATTTTTCAAATAAAGGGATTGAGATTTTTACAAAGTTTGGTACAAATTTTTCGTAGTATCTTGCTAACCCTAAAAAACATTGAAGTTCTGTAATGGTTTTAGGGTGAGGTCAATTAAGAATAACTTGGATCTTGTTAGGATCTACTTTAATACCCTTCTCAGATATAATGTGTCCAAGATATCTCATTTCTATTGAAAAGAATTCACATTTATCTTCTTTCTCATTATTTTCTCTTAGAACTGGGAAAATTCTTTCCAAATGTTCTAAGTGAGAAGCTACATCCTGACTATAAACAAAAATTTCATCAAGGAAATCAACTACAAACTTCCCAAAAATAAGGGCTACGTATAGTGTCCATTAGCATCATGAACATATCTGAGGCATTTGTGAGTCCAAAATGCATGACTAAATATTCAAAATTCCCATATTTAGTTATAAAAGCTGTTTTAGGAACGTTTTCAGATCTAATCCTAATTTGATGATATCCTTAATGGAGATCATGTTTTGAAAATATCTTAGATCCTTTCAGTTGATCAAATAAATCATCAATTCAGGGCATTGGATATTTATTCTTGATTGTAACTTTATTCAAGGCTCGATAGTCAATGCATAATCTCATTGGTCCATCTTTTTTTTTACTAAGAGAATGGGTGATGCCTAGGATGAAAGGCTAGGTTGAATGAACCCCTTAGCTAGGTATTCATTTAGTTGTTTCTCTACTTCAGCTTGCTGGGAAAAAGGGAGTCTATAAGGGGGTTTACATATAGGCTTAGTTCCTGGGAGCAAGTCTATAGCATGATCGACTTGTCCACGAGAAGGAAGTAAGCCATGGGAGACATAAGAAACTAGATTCATATTATAAACATTGCTTACATCAGTTGGAAGTATCATAAAAACTTTCACTTTTTGGGTATTTACAAGTCTTTTTCAATTCCATGCCAAAAATCAAAGAAGTACTCGGCACATCATGCTCTCCTTGAATTAGATAACGGATTCCATTCTTATCATAACTCCAACGCATTCAATTGATAGCTTCTTTTCAATGTTTTTCCTAAGCCCCAAAGCCACTCCCTACCCAAAGCCATATCACTTCTTTCCATGTGCATGATCTGGAAGTCCAGTTTATCTTTATAACCTTGAAATTCTATTTCCACGTCACAAATCATAGTATCCCAGACCTTCTTGTCTTGACCCTGCATCATGGATACTATATACTAATGTGGTGACTTATACTAGGGTAACCTCTTCACTAGTGAATAGTTTAGGAAATTATGGGTGGTCAAGTCATCTATCATGACTCTAGCCATTTCCCCACTTATGCAAGCATGAAGTTTGACCAAGTCATGAGGTCCAAACTGATTTTGGACCCACATTGAATAAGACAAACAACACTGATGCATGTAGTCTTCATGAAGGACTTTCACTTTTTCCAAACTTTGCTATTTTCAAGATTTAAAGTTTGGACTAAAGGTATTCCTACCTTCTTTCCCTTTTATCTCACGAGTGGCTTTTGTTGATGACATGATTGCTCCTACTTCATCTACATTTTTATCTGCATGAGTGCATCTCCATTTTGTATCCAGGAGGCACTCCATTTCTAGTCTATTTCCATTTTATATTGTATTTCCTCTGTATTTGGGTACCTTGCCATGTGCTTCTACCAGTTGTATTCATTCTCCTTTCAGGAGAATTATCCCACATATGATGTACTTTTGAGAGCCCCTCCCAAATCTATATAAGGAGGGCCTCTCCCCTCAATTGTACTTGGTTAGAAGCTTGAGGAGCCTACTCCATGCTCTTGGCAAGCTCATTTCTAATCCACATGAGTTTACCCATTTCATGGTCTACTCATTTTGTGTCTCACACATTCTTTGTTTTGTGAGAGTACTTTACTTTTCATTTTGCTTCCATGTGTGTACTCTCTACATGGTATCAGAGTGCTAGGTGGAGGTCTTGGTGGTGCGTTTTGGTGGTCATTTTGGTGGTGGTGGTGGTCATTTGGAGGAGCAGTTTTCCATCATCTTACTCTTTGGGGTTTCATTTTGCCCATTTTCCCACCTTCCCACCCATTTTCATCCTTGTTATGAACACCCTTTAGCCCCTTTTTCCCTCCCACCCACCCTCTGTTGTAGCGACATTTGCTGGTTTATTTCATTATTTCGTTCATGATTGTGGATTTTATATATCCTTCTTTTCATTTCGCATGAACATTGTGTTGGTAAAGCATCTCTAATAACCACCTAGTTGAGTTTCTCAAGTTTTTGTAACATCTTCTGAGACATTACAATTGTATTCTGCTCTGAGAGATCACACATGTTTTCTATCTTATTCTCTATGTCATCACCTCGGTACCACTACTTTATGATATCGAATGCTTGAACAAGCAGATCTTTCGCATTCAAGACATCTCTTGTTTTGGAAGACGTGTGTCACACTTGATGATTTCGAAGGATGGAGATGCCACAGTTGAGGCGTTGACACAAACAAGGCAAGACTCTTGTTTCTGCAACCGCAACAACCAACCTGGAGCCACAAGCATAGTATCTTACAGAGCAGAGGTGGAGTGCAACTGGCATGCACCATTGTTGGCTTCGATTTCTAGCTGCTCTAGAATTAGTTGGAGAAGCTAGCAGAGAAGATCGCTTCTCCTGACATCGACTCCCAGCACACCTGCTGTTTGTGGGCCTCTCTCTCGAGCTTGGTACTACACGTTAACCTCTCCAGCAGTCGCCTCCACACCACGCCTTTGTACGATCGACAAGGCAACACACTCAAGTGACTCGAGCAGATGACCATCTCCGTTGCACATGAACACCAGATGCACTTTTCCATCGCCGGTCTGCTCCAACTACCCTGTCAGGCGGCCATTCACTTAGGAGCCCAAACTCATCCCTGAGCCTATCTCAACAACGAAAGTCTCGGACCTCCATCTCTCATCAACCGAGAGAGAGAGAGAGAATCAGTTCTGTGCTGTTGCACCACCTCTGTGTTACACAGAGAGAGAACGCTATATGTGGACGTGAACAGGTGGACCAATTATTTATCTCTCCAAAACACATACCAATCAGTCACTGAATAAATTTTGTCATTCTTCCCATCTTTTATGATCATTCGTCTTTCTATTTGAATGACAATAGTGATTGTACTTGGGAACTTACAAAAAATTGTCAGAGAGCAAAAATCAAGGTTCGTGAATTCGAGGTCGTGCATGTATTAGATTCAAGGATCTCTCAAAGAATATTGGAATGCCTTATTCATTGGAAAGCGAATGACAAAAATGATTGTACTTGGGAACTTACAAAAAATCTTCAGAGAGCAAAAATCAAGGTTTGTGAATCCCATAGAAAAATCCAATGAAACCCAAGCTAGAGAACATGGCCACTCCTTGTGGAACTCATCGCTTTACGGGGAGGTGACGTCATGGACACAAAGCAAACCATCTTAAACCTTAGATTCCATGTGACTTTCCATATCTCATTCTTGGCTCTGATTTTGGAGAAACTAATGATTCCATTGCATCTGGAACATGCCAAAACCCCAAGATTGATTGTCTATTTGTTGAATTCTGACACTCGGAGGTCGTGTTTCTAGTCGATGATATCATTGATGATATCATCAGATCGTAACTGCCTTTGGTAACCGCCCTTGAAAAACTATACAAGGAGGGGTTGACCACATTCATTCTCAGTCTTGCTAATGCCAGCCTTGGGAGCTCAAGGAGTCCTGATCACCGAGTAAGTACTTTCAAGTTCTAGTTCTAGTTCTAGTCTTGTCTCTTGTTCTAGTCTTGTCAAGTCTTGTATCCTGGACATCTAGCCTTATCCTCTTGTAATCGTGTAGTATGAGATCTTGTCGAGTTATTTCTTGTATCTAGTTCATCTCCTAGAAGGGAGTTCTTGTAATCTTGATATCTTGTTTCATACTTATGATCTCATGTATCATCTCTGGTCGAGTTATCAATACCTATTAGTCCCAGGTTGAGGGACTTCTTGTATTAGTTATATATTCTTGTATTGTTCTCCCTACATGGGTGTTCTTGTAATCAAAAGTATCATTCCAAAATCTTTTCTAGTGAAGTCAGAGAGCACAATCTAGTGCTCCCTTGACACCATTTACAAGACTTAGGTCCACGTGATAAACTTTTTTCTAATTCTTGATAGGCTTTAGGGGTGTTTTTTAATTGATGCAAGTATTGCCATTTTTCCAAAAATGTCACGACAGCATCCTTGTTTTGTTCTTTATCTTCCCCTTAAAATTGAGGTGGTTTTAAGTCTTTCATGAATGAACGATTCCTAGACCTCTTGGAAGTAGGAGGAGGATTTATGGTTACTTCATCATTCTTATTTTTTAAAGATAAGTTACTATGGATTGGTAAAGGAGCATCTGGTCCTTTACTAGATGATAGGTTCCTTGGTCAAATGGAGAAGGAACCCATTTGGGCAGGTAGGGGTAAAGATGGACAAAGTGTATTCAAAACATGTTCCATCTTCCCTTAAACTTCATTAATCAAAGTATGAAGGGTACCCATCTCATTTGAATTTCCTTAACATTGAACATATATGCTTGGATATCACTCATTTTCTCGTCCAATCCATTTAATTCTTTGTAAATATTTACTTGTTGTCTTTCCTATTGGCCTATCTTAGGAAGACCCGAAGTGTAATCTAAATGTATATCCCCTTCTCGTGGTGCATAATCTACTTCTTGTCTAGGTATGTCGAATAAAATATTACTAGCATAAGAATCCCACATTATTTAGTGAATACTTTGGAATCAACTAGAAATGAGAAAATTCTATTCCTAATTTTGAAGGAAAAATAGATGAAAATTAAACTAAGCACCTCCCCAATTATTTTTTGAAATTAGCTTCTAGTTGTAGGTTGGCTTGGGCCGCCTTGGACAATTCACTGCTCTACGGGTTTTAGTAGATGAACTCCTTTTGAAAGGAGTCTTTTCTTGGATGGGATTCCTCGTACACTTCAAGCTTCAAATCTCCTTCATGGATTGAATTGAATGAACGTTTTCTTACGTTTCGACTAAAGTTTCTTCTATTCTCCTTCGAATTTCATGTTTTAATTGCTTCGGTTGGTTTCAATGTATGCACAAATAAAATTCTACAAAGGCTAGAGGTTGAACAAATTCACAAGCATCTGTATGTGTGTAGTGGTTTGAACATCCATGCCTTCCTTAGAGACGTTAAGTTCAACTCTCAAGAGCCATCACATATGGGTAGGGATATATCCCATATATGCTAAAAAGTCGTACAAGAGAGGTCTGTAAGAGAACAAATCACTTCATTTTTTCTTTATCTCTCAAAAGAGAGCACGATGTCTGTGCATCACTGATGGTTGAGGGGCTCTTCTTGGTCGTCTATCAGTCTGGGGGATCTCCTATGGCCGCTCGTCAGCTTCAAGTCTCCTCTAGCCCTTTGTTGGCTGGGGGTCTCCTCTGGCCACTCATCAGTTGGGGGATCTCCTCTATCCGTCCGTCAGTTGGGGGGTCTCCTCTAGTCGCTGTCATACTAGGGGGTCTCCTCTAGGTTGATTAAAGCTATTGATTAAAGTTGGTGGGGGAAGATCTCGCATAGATGGTGCCTCCTCGATCAAAAAACAAAAAAAAAACCTTTTGAAATTGGCACCAAAGAAGGACAACGTGGTACAATACTGAGAGCTCCACTTCCAAGATGATTAAATGAGCACAGAGATTCAAAAATCTCAAAGGGAAGCTTACTTTCTCATAGCTTCAAAAAGAAGTTTTGCATAGAAATCAAGAATTACCACAATTACCTGCAAATGAAAGAAAACCCAAGCTCTGATTACCACTATTATGAAAAGCTTATTCCTAGAGTATATCATCCACCAAAGAGTGAGTGAGTATGTATCCACCCATCCAACTCCACTCATATTTATACCAAAGGCCCAAGGGGTGCATGCCTCAATATTCAACCATGTGTCCTTCCAAGTGTCCTTCATGTGGACACTTTCCAATGAAAAGCACATGGCTTCTATTTCACTTGAAGTCTTTCCTTCACGTACAAGTCAAGGTGTCACTTGGGAGAAGCTTCTTCCAACATTAAGGTTTCTTTTACCTTAGGATAATTATTCCTAAGGTAAAAACTCTTCAATTGAGTCTTGAATTGAAATAAAACCTCAAGGGTTAAAACCAAGAGACATAGGTTTCTACTTCAAGGGTCTAACCCATTAAATTAGACCAAGGACTCCCCAAGATTTGAGGTTCTAGCCCAAGGTCTATACAAAACTTTCATGGCGATTGTTGAGTGTGTGTGGATCAGATGCCTTGCTTTTTTAATGTTGGATAGTTTTCTGCCACCCCCATCTTCACTAATAGTTAGAGTGCATTGGTACTTGTGAGGAACCCTATGTTCCATGCTCGCACTAAGCACATTGAGATGCATTATCTTTATGACAGGGAGATGTTCTCTGCTAGAGAGATCAGTTTAGCATATGTGCCTACACAGGAGAACATTGTAGACCTTCTCACAAAGGCTCTCCCTAGGGAGAAGTTTGAAGCTTTCCACAAACCTTTGGGCTTACTTCCTTTTTTGGATTGATTCCACATAATTCGGAACTTCTTTATACATGAGCGTCAGCTCCTTGTTCACCACATCACTCCCAAGAGGGATTTGTTCATCTATTTAGGTAATGATGTGTGTGAACACATTAGGACCATTGGGGCATTTGTTTCCCTCTTTCGTAGGTTTTTCCCCTTGGCTTGTATATACGCCTATAATTGTAACAAGTACGGATTACTTATCTTTGTACATTCTCTTCGTAAATTATTGTGTGTTGTGCTCCAAGCTTCTTCTTCTTCCTTGTATTGTTCACATGCTCTAGCACACCCCAAACTCCAACAATGCATCTACACTTGAAGAGGAGGTTATTGAAATCAACACATACGATTATAAGAACAAGACTAGGTGCAATGCTTCTTCTTTGCATGATATTGATCTTTCTTTAAATGATGTTCATACACACATGTGCACACATACAAACACACACACACACACATATATATGTGTATGTGTATATATATATATATATATATATATATATATATATATATATATATATATATATATATATATATATATATATATATATATATATATATATATATATATATATATATATATGTGTGTGTGTGTGTGTGTGTGTGTGTATGTATATATATATATATACATACACACACACACATATATATGTGTGTGTGTGTGTGTGTGTGTGTGTGTTTGTATGTGTGCACATGTGTGTATACATATATGCATATGTATGTATGTATGTATGTATGTATGTATGTATATATATATATATATATATATATATATATATATATATATATATATATATATATATATATATATATATATATATATATATATATATATATATATATATATATATATATATATATATATATATATATATATATATATAAGCAATGCATACCGTGCATTATCATGATGATGTGATATAAGTATCCGCATCTCTTTTAGGCACCACTTTTGAGACCACCCAATGCCAAATTGTGTTTCTATTGAACTAAGTATGTATTCTTGTCTCTCTCATCAAACTCATTGAAAAAAGATCATACATGTAAAACATAAAATTTATATTTCAATTTATATGTAAATTTTATACTTATGCCCATTTTAAAAGAACAGAATGCAAGTAGGAGTCACATAAATCTTTCATTCTTTTTTTAAACTCCAACCCTAGGCTACCTATGCATGTCTTCAAAGGTACTTGTGCTATGCTCTCATGACATGGAGTTTATATAGGTGTCCTAAAAATAAAAAATTAAAATTTAATAAAAATAATGTTATAATATCATTAAAACTATTAAATTATAATAACAAAATCTACCTATGTTCAAGATTACGACCACCACCATGTGCTAGAGAGATGACTCTCCTCCCAACCAAATGCCTCTATATATAGCTCTCTCCAAGGGACTGCCTGCTTGGGCAGGTGGATACTAACCATCCATGTGTCAGCCATGTAACTGCATGTGCACCAAGTGTCGCAGTTAATTAGAGTTAACTCAAGTGGATGCTTCTAGAAGGTTCTAGAGCTCTTTGGGCAAAACACTCTCTCCATGTAGCCCATGGGGATTGAACCCAAGACCTCCTCCTTCACATCCTTGAGACTTAACCACTAAGCTAAGTGGATCACTTGTTCACAAGAGCACAAGACCTCCTTGTAAGTCTCAACTCGAGATCTTTGATCATATACATGGATGACCAAATGGTTTCTGATTTCAGATCCGTCTCAAACGGATGGACCCTTAGATCATAGACTTACTTCATTACATTCTTTCCCCCTTGGAAAAATATTTTCGTCCTCGAAAATAGAGCTATATATCTACTATAGGCAACCCAGGAGCCTCATGCTCTAAAACTGGAAGAACATAGTCATGTTCTAGAACTGGAAGAACATGTCTCATCTCTGTGGTGGCATCCCTGCCCAAATGATTCAAAACACTGTCTCGCTTTGCACTTTGATAAACTAGTCAAAGTACAAAGTAGGGAATGAATAATAAGGGTGGATCTAAAAACATCCCTGGCCAATTCATAGTTTCTTGATGTGCAATCTAGGCACGAGCATGTGAAATGTGTGGATTCAAATTACTAGTCCATTTTTGGGCGTGATTGGTGCATGGACTTAGTAATAAAGGCGGGATTCTTATTCCTAGCAAGACTTTGGGAATTGTTGATTCACTTGTATTTGTTTTGGAGAACTGGAAGTTTGGTTGTCCCAAACATCTAACTTGGATGTTTGTATAGTTGTTAACTCCTATCCAACAATTACTTGATTTTATCACCCGACTAGAGGACTACTTTGTCCTAATGAATTTAAAAATTTTATGTAAACTGTAGGAGAAAGTTTACCATTTTCTTTGAGTCAACCATACTATAACTTGACCAATTCAAATGCAAATGAAAACTGTCCAACTTAGGAAACTTTTCTCAAAGACTTGTGCTAAAAGTTCTTGGGAATTGTCAATTTGATGTGCAATTCCTAACTTCTCTATTCTACAGTGTACTGGACTCTAGGAAATCATTTATGCTATAACTTGAAGCAAACTAAACATCTATCTAGGATGTTTTAATTTAGTTACCTAGTTCTATCCTTCTAACCCTTGACTTTTATGAGAAGAATCAAATACCATATCTGAGTCAAATCCAAAAGATTTGGAAAATGGAAAGAAAGAAGTAAAACTCTTTTCAAGCAATTCAAACTTTATAGATACGTAAACTTGCTATGAGTCAAAGTCTAGATGACTCAGGACTTTAACTTTCAAAGATCTGTTTCAATAGGGTATTGAAGCATTTTTTCAATCTTTAAGAGAAATAAGCTGGATTCTCAAAAAGATTCAACGTAATCAAAAACATCATCCAACCACAAGATACTAGTGTGGTAACCAACATTAGTGTGTCGACCCACTGAGGTTGTGTTGATGAGTTTTGTATTCAAATAATGCTTCACTTGAGACTAAGTTTAGGTCATATTCAGTCTTTCTGACTCCTAATTGGGAATGCAATTCTTGTGCCTTTCTTTGAGTCAAAAGAGTGAATTTACCAAGTTACACTAGGAACTTGGTGCTTGGACTTAGTCAATCAAATCCGTAGTTGAAAAGATAAACTTAAAGTTGACTTGGGCAATCCACAGAGTAGTTCTAATCGCACATTCTTGGACAATCATGGCCAAGCTTGATCAAGTCTAGTTGATCTTGCGACTAAAATAAAGACTTAGTCTTTATCTTTAAGATCTCCTGAACTATCTAAAGCTTCTTTACTTACCTGCACGACTTTTAGAGATCTTTCCTTGAACTTCAGTCCAAGCATACTCTGATGCCTCTCAGATTCCAAAGTTAAGAATCTTTGATATACCTTTAGGTTATATCACTATTTGGACTTAAGTACCCATACCAATGGTTTAGGAACTGCTGGGAACTACTTGCTATAAAACTTACTAGAAAGATTTGAGTCTCACATCTAGGGAGACTGTTCTTTCAAAAACTTGTGGATTTCTACCAAGGAATCGAGTAAGCACTAAGCCAATGATTAATCTTGGAATATTTTTCTTTATTGAAAGGATATTTGAAAGACATTCTGAGACTTTCAAACAATATCAAAAAGCTTTAATGATTCATTTGTGCTCATTTCTTGAGTATCAAACTAGAGAATAAATATCATCTTTAGGATATGGTTTCCCATTCCACAATGAAAGTTTGTCTTAAACTTTTGTTTATGTGATATTAATTCATGTTCTTGAGTTTGATACAATACTTATTATTATTGATCAATCTTTAGATGTTACTAGAGTACTTTTAAACATATTTTGGCAATCAAAATAATGTTTTAAAGTCCAATCATCTATTGACGATTGATCCAATAGTAATACCACTATGAACACATAACTTTGAACTTTATAGCTTGTTTAGGAAAAGCTCATGGATTGGAGATCCATTTCTTGGAACTTTCTATTCCTAAATGAAAAGTTCACACTTTGCTTCAAGTACTTAAGAAGTTATCTCATTTCCTAAAGATTACTTACTTTGGTTTACTCTTGAAGCTTCAATTAGCTTGAATGAAACCAAAAGTTTAGCTCTCTAAAAGAGCTCTTTCATGTTTCCATGATTGCTTAGCTAGTTGCATTATTTACCAGAGATGCAACTATAGAACCTAATATCCTCTTATTGACATCAAAGATCAATTGATGTTGAAGTTCAACCTTTGATTTCCATCACTTCTTGGGATGAAATAAAAAGAAAACCTGTAAAAGCTTCATAGATTTTCTTGGCACTTTGCATCCTTACCAGGGATGCTACTTTAGGAATAGAACAACTATCTTGTGAACTTTAAAAGTTCAACTAGTGTAAGTTCCATTTAGCTTTATTTTGATTTTGATCATGGCTTGGGATAAAATCAAACAAGAGAGTTCATGAGAAGTGCTCAAATAACCAAGAAAACTCTTATTATCCTACTTGGATTTAAGATTTCTTAAATCCAAGCTAACGACTACATCTAGGCTTGTCGTTAGGATTCTCTAAGTTTTCCTAAACTTTGATTCATCATGGAAACTTTCAAGTAGCTCTATTTTCTTGCCATTCCAATGAGCAAGAAAATTGAATACTTGACTTTCGAAGGACCTACTTTGCCTAATTAAAGACTCTTAAATTATGATACCTGAGTATCACGTTTTGAGAAAAATAAACTAGTTACTTGAGTTGCATGGCAACCAGGAGCCTTGCAACTACCTAGTTTACTATTTTCTCTAGCTATCTAAGTCAAGTTAGAAAAAAGAGGTAATGAAAGTATAAGTATTCAACTACTTAACAAACAATCATGCATATACAAATGCCTATTCTTGCATGCAAATGCATGTGAGTGCATGCACGTGTTGGCATTCTCCTTTCATGCACCAAACTTAAATCAAGCAATTCCTTAGCTTGGCATGTGTGCATTCAATCATCCATGTCCAATCATCCATGCACAAACAATCTATCTTCTACCTTACAAAAGGTTATAAATATACATGTGCACAGACTTGAGTGCATCCTATTCCTTTTGCAAACAAGAAGAAAATGTGTATGGTGCATGAAAACATTTTTTTGAAAGGAGAGATGCACCAACAATCTTTCTTAGATCCATGCCAATTCTTGTGTTTAATGAGTGTTCCAATATCTTTACGCTTTTTCATGTAGCTTTCCATAGTTTGCATCAAGATTATCAAGAATGAAGTTTACTACCATACTTCAATTATAAAAATGCGTCCTACATGAAAGCAGAGAGCCAAAAACAAATATTGAAACCAATCATTAACTTGGAAAATACTTATCTCCTTCTTTGAAAAGTTCTCCATGAGTGAACTTAGCAACCTCCCGAATTTCGAGAAAAGTGGCATCCTCTTGAAGTTGCTAGGAGAAGAAAAATTGACATACTGCACAACTCAGTCTCGAGCATGTGTAGACTCAAAACCAACTCCCACCAACCGCTCATGATTGAGCTAATCACAAGCTTCAATGCTTATTGAGTTGCCCACTAAGATAAGAACTTGTTCTTGGTCAATACAAAACTAATATAGACCGGATATAAATATCTTGTCTATAGGTTGGACAACATGGATAGCTCCACGTACAATGTTCTCAATGGGATGGATTTGAAACTAATATGTTGCGATCTGTACAAGAATAGTAATCCTTATGCAAGCTATCATCTATAATTCGACAGAATTTCTATAAGTAAAAAGGACATAATGCTAAAACATTTGCCTAACGTCCAGCACCGCAGGCTTTTTTGGTTGGGGTAGTAAGCTTGCAAGAGCTTGGTCTACATTCCTAAACTCAGATTTCTGAAAAGCTAATTGTTTTACAACAAAGCTTGACTAGGATGCATTTGTTACCGTACGAGTTAGTTACAACAGCGCAAGTCAAGTTAGAAAGATCGAGTTTGAGTCCTGAATCTGACAATGCATAATGTATGCCTTTTGCTCACATAGACAGTGGGCAAATACATATACTTATCTTCTTTCCTGATCATGGAGAACTAAATTTTTGATATAAACATGAATGCAAGGTGGCTTCTTGATTCAAGCATCGTGCTTGTTAATACATGGACAGAGTTTCAATTCCATTGCTACCACTTGAAACTAACATCTTCTTGTGCTTGTCACGTACAAAAATCAGTTGCAATATATCTTGTGAGCATGGATAGTGCAGACGCTTGCCACAATCAATACCATGGATAGCGCAGATGCTTGCCACAGTTAGTATGCCTGAGAACTTCTTTTGCTTGTGATGTAAGCTGATAGTGTGTGATTCAAGATATGGATAGCACAGAAGATCTGTGGTTGACGTCACAGAATCGAAGGGATGCCACCACATATGGATAACTCTCCTTCTATCTTTGATCAAGATCTGTAGCGCATAGCTTAAACCATTATAAATTGAAGAATCATAACGGATTTCACGAATCGCCTTATTGGCTTGGTTCAAAGAAATCCCTGTGAAGAAGAGGGCATGGGTTCAAAACCCGCCTCTACAATTTGATGGGCCTTCATTTTGTAGCCGTAGATATGCTTATACACGAATCAATAAAGAAGACACGTGCGTATTGAGATAGAGAGAAGGATATGCTGAGGTTCGATTGGCAAGGTTTGGTGAAAACTTATAACAGGATGATGATGTCCCCCAAGGTCTCCATGAGAGCTTGGCTCTGATACCAATGCAAGATTATGACCACCACCACGTGCTAGAGAGACAACTCTCCTCCCAACAAAACGCCTCTATATATAGCTCTCTCCAGGGGACTCCCTACTTGGGCATGTGGATACTAACCATCCATGTGTGAGCCATGTAACTGCATGTGTGCCAAGTTTCCCAATTAATTAGAGTTAACTCAAGTGGATGCTTCTAGAAGGTTCCAGAGCTCTTTGGGCAAAACACTCTCTCCATGTACCCCGTGGGGATTGAACCCAAGACCTCTTCCTTCACATCCTTGAGACTTAACCACTAAACTAAGTGGATCAGTTGTTCACAAGAGCACAAGACCTCCTCGTAAGTCTCAACTCAAGATCTTTGGTCATATACCTGGATGACCAAATGCTATCCGATTTCAGATCCGTCTGAACTAGACGGACCCTTCGATCATAGACTTACTTTATTACACTATGTGTAGACAACTCTCTTCCTAAAAATGGAGCAGTAGAGGATCCTTTCTCTATCCATTTGGTAAGCATCTAGATTGTGTAGTTTGATTCCTCATTGAGCATCTGTGCATACTCATGCATGATAGTGCCTAAGGAATCAAGTGGAAAGTTTCCTCTCATTAAGATTCTTTATGAGAGTAAGTTCTGCATTTCGCTCTCTACTACCATCCATTCTATTTGTACATATAAAACAAAATGGATTACAAATCAATAGATATATATATGTGTGTGTATGTGTGTATGCATGTGTATGTGTATATGCATGTGTTTGTGTGTGTGTGTGTATGTATGTGTATGTGTGTGTTTATATATGTATGTGTATGCATGTGTGTATGCATGTATGTGTGCGTATATGTATGTGTGTATTTATGCATGTATGTGTGTGTATATGTGTGTATGCATGTATGTGTGTGTATATGTGTGTATGTGATTGTATGTTTGTATATGTGTATGTGTGTGTACATATGTCTATGTGCATGTATGTGTGTGTCTATGTGTGTGTAGGTACATGTGTGTGTATGTGCATATGTGTATGTGTTGTATGTGTGTGTAGATCTATATGTATGTATGTGTATCTGTGTATGTGTGTTTATGCATGTGTATATGTGTATGTGAGTGTATGTGCATGTGTTATGTGTATGTAGTTGTGTATGTGTGTGTATGCATGTGCGTATGTATGTATGCATGTGCGTCTTTATCTATGTGTATCTATGTGTGTGTGTATATGTGTATGCATATATGTATGTATGTATATGTGTGTATGCATACGTGTGTATGTGTGTATGCATGTGTATGTATAGTGTGTATGTGTGTATGTTTGTGTATATATGTGTGTGTATGTGTATGTGTATGTGTATGTATGCATATGTGTTTGTATGTGCATGTGTATGTGTGTGTGCACATGTGTGCATGTATGAACGCATATGCATGTGTATGCATGTGTGTGTATGTATGCATATGTGTGTATGTAGGCATGTGTGTGTATGTAGGCATGTGAGTGTATGTGTGTGTCTCTATGTGTGTGTATGTATATGTCTTTTTATGTGTATTTGTGTATGTGCATGTGCGTATGTGTGTATGTGTGTATATGTATATGTGTGTGTATGTATATGTGTGTATGGGACTTTATGTGTGTGTATATGTGTAAGTGGGTGTATATATATGTGTGTGTATGTTTTTATGTGTATGCATGCATGTATGTATGTATGCATATACTTGTGTATGCATGTGTGTGTATCTATGCATGTGACTATATGTATGTGTGTGTATATGTGTATGTTGTCTATGTGTGTGTATGTACATGTTTATGTATCTACATGTGTGTATCTACATGTGTGTATCTGCATGTGTGTATGTGTGTGTATCTATACATGTGCATATGTGTATGTGTGTGTATGCATGTGTATGTACATATGTGTATGTGACTATATGGGTGTGTGTATGTGTGTATGTATGTGTGTGTATGTGTATGTATGCATATGTGTGTGTATGTGTATATGTGTGTATGCATGTCTATATTTATGTATGCATATGCATGTGTATACATGCATTTTTTATGCATGTGAGTGTATTTGTGTGTGTTTGTGTGTATGTGTGTGTGTATGTATATGTGTGTATGTGTGTATGTGTGTATGCATATATATATATATATATATATATATATATATATATATATATATATATATATATATATATATATATATATATATATATATATATATATATATATATATATATATATATATATATATATATATACATATATATATATATGTGTGTGTGTGTGTGACTTTGTGTGTGTATATGTGTATGTGTGTGTGTATATGTGAAAGATCCCAATTAGCTACCTGCCACTCTCCTCCCAACCTTAAATAGCCCTTGCCCTTGGCACCTCTAGAATCTTCTCAGTGTCCAAACACTCATCATATGGCCACTCTGAGGAGATGGAATAACCTCAAAGATCTGTGCTAGAGCCTTGGCTCCCCCGAGCTCTGGTCCTTACCTGGCTAGGCTCCTCGACCAAATGCAGGTAGACCAATGGTAGACCATGGAAGTCTAAATAAATCTAACACTCTCTCTTCTGATTCCCAAGTAGCATATGTGAATGGACGGCTAGTCCATGCTACTAAATACTCTGGTGTGGAGCGATTTCTTAACTTTCGCTCCTTCTTATCAAGAACCTGAAATGGAACATCTGGCTGAGATGCTCTATTTTCTAAAGCAAGTAAACCATCTACACAATTATCATCTAGAGAAATGTATGGTTTTAACTTGCTAACATGGAAAACTGGGTGAACTTTGCAATTATCTGGCAATTGTAATTTATATGCGACATCACTAATCTTCTTGATTACTATCCAAGGTCCACAAAATCTAGGGGATAACTTGGGTTTCTGACCCACTATCAATGATGAACCAAGTGGAACCTGTAAAAACACACGATATCCCTCTTGAAACATTCGTGGTGTTGGATGTCGATCTACAAATGCTTTCATCCTTTCAGCAGCTTGCTAGAGATTGAAGTGAGCTATTTTTAAGTTAGCTTGCATATCTATCAAAAACTGTGAAGCACTCAAAGATTTCCTAGGTAATCCCATGGTAGCTAGACTATGTGGAATAAATCCATAGATCACCTCAAAAGGTGCAAGCCTAGTAGTCTTGTGCTTCCAACTATTATAAGCAAATTCGACTAATGGGAGAAAACTATCCCAATCTATTTCCTTTTCTGAAACATATGCCCGTAGCATATCTTCTAGTATCTAATTTACTCGTTCGGTTTGACCGTCTGTCTGTCGATGCTCTCCACTACTCATCTTGAGTTGAACTTGAAGCTTATTGAAGATGAGTTTCCAAAAATTTCCTGTGAACATGGGATCCTTGTCTAAAACTATAGATTGAGGTAGACCATGCAGTCTAAAAATATTCTGAATAAATAGTTTCGTGACTTGCGGAGCCTCCACTAATTCCTTTGTAGGAATAAAGTGTGCCATTTTTCTCAGATGATCAACCACTACAAGAATAGCATTATTTTGTTGTGGTGTTCTAGGTAAACCCATTATCAAGTCCATGGAAATACTATCCCAACAATACTGTGGTATCTCCAATGGTTGTAGCAGACATAGAAAACTAATCCTTATTCACCTGACATTTAAAATAGTAACTTACATAATTGTTTACATCTCTGACCATCTTAGGCCACCAAAAAGTACGTCTGATCAACTGCAAAGTTTTCTCAATACCAAGATGTCCTGCACAAGGTACATCGTGGTACTCAAAAATAACCTCTTTGAGTCTAAACTTCCCTTCTTGGGAATTAGGCACACAAATCTTTCCCTTTCTTTTGAGCAAACCTTGCTTCACTTGAAAATTTGAGAATGCTTGATCTTTATCATTTTGTGATAACTTGTTGATTATAGATTGAAAATAATCATCTTCAATCTGTGAATCTTTGATCTCTTGGATTAAATCACTATCAAGAACTGTGAAGCTAATCTGATGCAAAATACGAGATAATGCATCTGCAACTGTATTCATTTT
The DNA here is from genome assembly GCA_020310875.1 of Ceratopteris richardii. Taxonomy (NCBI): domain Eukaryota; kingdom Viridiplantae; phylum Streptophyta; class Polypodiopsida; order Polypodiales; family Pteridaceae; genus Ceratopteris; species Ceratopteris richardii. The sequence continues at coordinate 40,690,459 of CM035443.1, read as the reverse complement.
TCCTTTTCTATATAGAATATCCATATGAAATTCTTGCATCAACTCAGCCCATCTAGCATGTCTCCCTCGAAGATCAGGCTAGGAACAGAAATACTTCAATGTGTGATGATCTGTGTATGCTTTAAAAGTTGCACCATATAGATAGTGTCTCCAAATCTTCAAAGCATGTACTATTTCATATAATTCTTATTCATGGACAGGCCAGTTTCTCTTAGTTGGAGAAAGTTTCTTACTTTCAAAAGCTACTGATCAGCCATCTTGAATCAAAACTGCACCAACTGTGATGCCACTAGCATCAATTTCTATTTCAAAAGGTTTTTGGGGATCTACCACCAATATAATTGGGGCACTTGAAATTGCTTGTTTCAATGTGTCAAAAGCTTTCTATTGTGCACTAGTCGTGTTGGAGAAACACTCACTAATTGGACATATATTTGAAGGTCAAAGCTTTAGAAGAAAACCACATGCCTATGTGAAGGGACAAATTCACAAGTGTATTATACTTGTAAAGTTAGTTCACTTTAGTTCTAGAAGTTTTTAAAAAGTCACGGGAATGAGAAAATCTATATAAATTAGTTTGTATTAACTAACGCGGTGAGAGAGAAAGAGGGAAGACAATGATAGAGTGAGTTAGAGTTCAATTTGTATGACTGAGTATAGTCGGGCTTCTCTGAGTGAGAAAGCACCTGTAAACTTCTGAGTTTTTCATAGCTATGAGAAGAAATAGTTAATGTTATGTGTATGAGACTCTCTCCATCATCTCCATGCTTGTCTACTGTGTGATGAAGTTAAAAGTTCAAGTTTTCTAAGCAACTCGATGCATGGCATCGAATCTCTGTTGATAAGTCATATTTTCATTTATCTTTTTCATTCAATGCTGAAGTGTTTGCAAATCATCACTTTGTGAGAGCAACTTGATGCCTGGCATCAAATTCCAGTTGATAAGTCATATTCCAAGTGTGTATGAAATCACCTATTATTTTGGCATCTCAAAGGTCAAGGTTTTATGCGGGAAGTCGATGTCTGGCATCGAATCCCTGCTGAAAAGTGGCTAAAAACACCCCAAGTCGATGCCCGACATCTAATTCTTGTTGCAAGTCGATGCCAGACATCGAATTCCAATTTTAGACAGGCGCTTTTTACTATAACAGGAAAGATTTCCAATTTTGGAGTGATTATAGAACTTGATCTCTGGCATAAGAGATTAGGTCATTTCAATGAAAGAGGAATTAAAGCTATGGTTGCTAATCAGTCTGTACTAGGATTACCAAATGTGCAGAGTCAACATATGGTTTATAAATGCGAAGCATGTCAAATGGGTAAAGCACATAGGTTACCATTTCAAAAGAAAGGATTCAAACATGATGCAGTACTTGAGCTCATTCATACAGATGTATGGGGACCAACAAAAGAAGGATCTATCAGTGGCTCAAGGTATTATGTTCTTTTCATTGATGATGCTACAAGATGGATAACATTATATGTTTTGAAGGAAAGATCAGAAGTGTTTGGAGCTTTCAAGCATTTTCATGCATATGCAGAGAGAGTCACATGTCAAAAGCTTAAGAGACTGAGGTTTGATGGAGGGGGAGAATACTTCTCCCAAGAGTTCAATGATTATCTTTGGAATGCAGGTATTAAGAGAGAAATAACTTGCAGGTATACACCACAACAAAATGGTGTAGCAGAAAGAAGGAACAGGACTTTGGTTGAGTTTGCTAGAGCTATGCTAAAGGAGAAGAATTGTCCAAATTATCTTTGGGCTGAGGCTGTAAATACAGCTACATATCTTGCGAATAGATTACCATGTGCAGCTCTCAATGAAATGACTCCATATGAAGCTTGGTGGGGTAAGAAACCAACACTAGATCATTGTAGAGTGTTTGGATCAATTGCATATGCGTATGTGCCATCACAGCTTAGTCATAAACTTGAACCAAAGGCAAAAAAATATGTGTTCATTGGTTATGATGAAAAGTAGATGGGTTATAGGTTGTGGAATCCTTTAACAAAACAATTTCTTGTTTCTAGAGATGTTACATTTGATGAACAGAAAAGTTGGTATGGAGATCAAAGTCATACAGCTGAAGAATTTGAAGAAGAGGTAAGAAGATGTGAGAAAGGAAAATCAATTGTGCAGGTGAATAGAGATGAAGACTATATGCAAGCAAGTACATCCAGAAGTGGATTAACAAGAAGAAATGAAGAAGCTCCTATATTTGATGAAGAGGTGTATCCAGACACTTATGAAGAATGTGAACCAAGAAGGTCAAGCAGGACTAGAAGACAGCCAGAAAGGTATTCTTATGACACTTCTTACATAACTCAGAAGAACTATGCATATATAGTCAAAGATGATGAAGAACCTGAGAACTATGATGAAGCTAAAGGTAAGAAGCAATGGGAAGAAGCAATGAAGGAAGAGTTCAATGCACTGGAGGAGAACAAGACATGGGAACTTGTTCCTAAACCAAATGGTAAGAAAGTAATTGGAAATAAATGGGTTTATAAAGTGAAGAAGCTTGCAGATGGAAGTATAGCCAGATACAAAGCCAGACTGGTGGTGAAAGGCTATGCCCAAACCTATGGCATAGATTATGATGAGACATTCAGTCCTGTAGCTAAGATGTCAACTATAAGGACAATCATTGCTATTGTAGCTTCAAAAGGATGAACTCTAAGTCAATTGGATATAAAGAATGCATTCTTGAATGGATACATATCAGATGAGGTATACATGGAACAACCTCAAGGGTTTATAGATTCTAGGTATCCAAATTTTGTTTGCAGGTTGAGGAGAGCATTGTATGGATTGAAGCAAGCTCCAAGAGCATGGAACTATAGACTGGTGAAGTCTCTGAATGACCTTGGATATCAAAGTTCAAAAGCAGATCCAAGTCTACTCATCAAAAGAACAAAGGAAGGTACAATCTACATTTGTATTTATCTAGATGACATTATAATCACAGGTACTTCAGATGAAGGAATCAAGGAGGTAAAGAGGTTACTTGAGAAAGAGTTTAAGATCAGTGACCTAGGAAAGTTGTCATAATATCTTGGAATGGAAGTCACTTATACAGATCATGGCATATATGTATCACAAGAATTGTATCTTCTGAATCTATTGAAGAAGTTTGATATGGAAAATTGCAGAGAAGCTTCAACTCCACTTGAAGTTAATCACAAGCTCAGTAAATATGATGGTGCAGAATACAAAGATATGAGGAAGTATCAATCTCTTGTGGGTAGTTTGATTTATGCTACACTAAAAAGACCTGATCTTAGTTATGCAGTGGGAGTTTTGTCACAATTCATGCATTGTCCAAAGGACCCACATTGGATTGCAGGTCAAAGAGTTCTCAGATATATCAAAGGAACTATAAAGGAAGGATTATATTATCCTTTTACATCAGATTTGAAGTTGAGAGCCTACAGTGACTCAGACTGGGCAGCTAACCAGGATGACAAAAGATCAACTCATGGTTACATGATATACATTGGTGATAAGCTTGTAAGTTGGTGTTCAAAGAAACAACATACAGTAGCATTATCATCAACTCAAGCAGAGTACAAAGGACTTGTGGAAGCAGCTAAGGAGGTCATATGGATGCAGACATTGTTCAAAAGCTTGGGCATTGATCAAGGTACACCTACAATACATGGAGATAATATGAGTTCACTTTATCTTGCGGCAAATCCAGTTTTTCATGCAAGGACAAAGCACATAGAGATACAGTATCATTTTCTCAGAGAAAAGGTAATGGAGAAGGAGATTGAAGTGGAGTACATTTCTACTAAAGATCAGATAGCACACATAATGACAAAGAGCCTGGATGGTGTGAAGAACAACAGATTCAAAAGCATGGCAGGAGTAAAAGAAAAAGAAGATGATATGAAGAAACAGAGAATGTCAATTAGTGATTGAGGGGGAGCTGTTGGAGAAACACTCACTAATTGGACATATATTTGAAGGTCAAAGCTTTAGAAGAAAACCACATGCCTATGTGAAGGGACAAATTCACAAGTGTATTATACTTGTAAAGCTAGTTCACTTTAGTTCTAGAAGTTTTTTAAAAGTCACGGGAATGAGAAAAACTATATAAGTTAGTTTGTATTAACTGACGCGGTGAGAGAGAAAGAGGGAAGACAATGATAGAGTGATTTAGAGTTCAATTTGTATGACAGAGTATAGTCGGGCTTCTCTGAGTGAGAAAGCACCTGTAAACTTCTGAGTTTTTCATAGCTATGAGAAGAAATAGTTAATGTTCTGTGTATGAGACTCTCTCCATCATCTCCATGCTTGTCTACTGTGTGATGAAGTTAAAAGTTCAAGTTTTCTAAGCAACTCGATGCCTGGCATCGAATCTCTGTTGATAAGTCATATTTTCATTTATCTTTTTCATTTAATGCTGAAGTGTTTTCAAATCATGACTTTGTGAGAGCAACTCGATGCCTTGCATCAAATTCCAGTTAATAAGTCATATTCCAAGTGTGTATGAAATCACCTATTATTTTGGCATCTGAAAGGTCAAGGTTTTATGCGGGAAGTCGATGCCTGGCATCAAATCCCTGCTGAAAAGTGGCTAAAAACACCCCAAGTCGATTCCCGGCATCGAATTCTCGTTGCAAGTCGATGCCAGGCATCGAATTCCAATTTTAGATAGGCACTTTTTACTATAACAGGAAAGATTTCCAATTTTGGCAGTTATACATAGTCATCTTGTGAAGGCCATAACTTGAGTTCTAGACATCCGTTTCAAGCATATGATAGCTTGTTGGAAAGCTTTACTCTTCTAGTAGCATTCTATAAAAGATCTTGGAGAAATAATATTTGGGCTAAGAGAAATTAGCAAAATACTGAAGGTATGTCATTTCGATGACTAGAAAAATCTGGAGAAGTAAAGTTCTTGGTTTTGGCTATCATTTTTGAAAGTTTGGAGTGGCAATGAGTTAATGGTGACCATAGAGGTGTTCTAGTGTCACATTAATTCATTTCTTGTGGTGTTTCATACATCAACAAGTCCAAACAAATTTTTGATTATTCTATAACAAATCCGTCAATGGCGTAGCTATGTGTGAATAGCTGGCAATGAATTTCTTATAGAAGCCTGATAATCCTAAGAATGATCGCAACTGGCGCTCATTCTGAGGAATCGGCCAACCAAGGATCACAGAAACGTTTCGTGGATCCATTCTATTTCCATCTCCAAAAACTTTATGTCCTAAGTACTCAACCTCAGATAAACATAGCTATGTCTTCTCTAGGTTGATGTACAAAGTATTGTCATCCAACATTTGAAAAACTGTATGCAAATGACATTCATGTTCCTCCAAGCTTTTACGATAAACCAACAGATCATCTACAAAATCAACCACAAACTGACCAATAGAAGGATGAAAAATATCATTCATGAGCATCATAAAAGTAGTTGGAGCATTAGTTAAACCAAAAGGCATTACAAGATACTCATAATGACCAAATCTAGTACGAAAAGTTGTTTTATGTACATCATCATCCTTGACTCTTATGTGATGATAGCCACTTTTTAAGTCTATTTTACTATATACAATAGCACCTCCTAGTGCATCCAGAATATCATCAATGCGAGGCATTGGACATCTGTGTTTTATTGTAACTTTATTTAATGCTCTAAAGTCTATACACATCCTGAAAGATCCATCCTTCTTGCGAACCAAAAGCATTGGGGCTGCAAAAGGTGAATAACTAGATCTGATAAGTCCTTTGTCAAGATAATCCTTGACAGTACGAAGTACTTCTGCCTCCTCTTGCAGACTCATTCGATACGGCTGTCTGGCCGGTGGATGAGCTCCTGGTACTAGCTCAATCCTATGTTCCACTTTTCTGCGAGGTGGAAGACGTGAAGGTAACTCTGAAAGAAACAAGTGGTGGAATTCAGTTTTCATTCTAGAAGCTAGCTGAGCCTCCATACTAGTTTGAATCTGTAAACTTAACAACTCTTTATGCTCAAAATATAAGAAATACAAATACTTACGCTTTGCTTTTACCATTGCAGTGGTAGATGCTCGTCTGTACACCTTGACGTCTGGCTCTCCACGGATGATAATGCGGCAAACATTATGATTGAACTGATATATGTGAGTTTGAAAATCAATAGTTGGCTTCTTACTTGCATGCCACTGTTTACTGAGGACGAGATCAAATCTAGCCAACCTGGCGATCTCAAAATCTAGCTCATCTCTATGAGTTTGTATCTGGACTGGTAATCCAACAATTCGTCGATCCGAGATCTCAGATCCCTTCCCATCTTCCAACTCTACCATGTAGGTGTATGCAGATGGAGTAGTCTTCAGCTTTAGTTTCTTGACTAAGGAAGAGTTAATAACGTTATGTGTGGATCCTGTATCAAATAGAACTTTAATGAGATGTCCATGAACTTCCCCACTCATGACAACCAACTCGGTGTCGGAAGGATTTTCTCACTCAAATTGTCATATGGAAAAATAAAAATAATTTGCTTTAGAGTCGGTTAAATAATATCTCTCTCTCGTATATCTTTTAATGTTTTAATTTAAATTGACTAATTTTTCCTTGAAGTACCTGCAGGCAAAAGATGGACAATATATATTCAGAACTCAGAACAATGGAAAAAGATATTCGGCTGTTATCTTTAAATTTATCTTTATTTATACCCTCTATAGTCTTAACCTTCTTAAATTCATGAATGACTTTACTTATGAACTATAAAGATAAGTGTTATGTAATCAATTCAGTGCGAGTATGCATTTGTGTTTATGTGTATGCATTGACCTAACTTATAATTATAAGTTTCAATAGATTTAAATCATAATCCTAATATATGTCAATTATAAGAAATGAATTTATTAATAATTGATGAATTTATTTAAATATTAATATCATTATTTGATAGGTCATATGATACTTTATGTATCTTGTTATTATATTTTCGTTATATTGAATAATACGTAATAGAAAATTTAATTAATAAATTAAAGGAATTAATGAAAAACAAAAGAGAGGAATTATATACGTAGGAAATTTGAAGTCTAACTCTAAGTGTGTGTTACTTGGAATTAGTATGCATGAAATCTAGTTAGTTAAACTAGTTAGATAACTAGTTAAATTAACTAGTTAACTAACTAGTTAACTAACTCTAGCTTTTAGTTCTCATGCTCACATTTATCTATAAATATAATTTCTTTTTCTTTATTGAATCCTAATGTCTCCTGCAGGTGCGTACGCAAGAGAGAGAGAGAGAGCTGTCTACGCAAGAGAGAGAGAGAGAGCTGTCTGTACCTCCTCCCCTTTCTCCATCGGCCTACTGTAGACAGACGCGAGAGAGAGAGAGGGATAAGCTTTATCTTCTTTCTCCTCCTCCTTGATAGCAGAAACTCACAACTAATGCATATTGTATGTCATATACATGGCTGTTGTCAGGTTGTCTTCTCTTTGGCCTTCCGATGCGGCTTCTCATGGTATTTTTTTTTATATGCTTTGTTCATATGATTCGATTCTCGTCTCTTCGGGACAAACCACTAACATAGGCGTAGAGCACTTTTGTGCTGTGTTGCAGAAAGAGAAAGAGAGAGAGAAAGAGAGAGAGAAAGGTATGCATGTTGTTGCAGGTGCTACGTACGACCGAGGGAGAGAGAGACTAAAGATGTGCTAGAATAAGGCATTGCGTGGTTTGTGAAATGCCCATCACATCTGTCTCGCCTCAGTTCTCTGCACCTTTGATCGCCTAGCGTTTGCAGTAGTATTCCCTCTTCGCTCCCCCTGTTCCCTTCTTCGAGGGACGAACAAGACATCGGCGATCGAGAATCCTGTGAACAGATGCAGTTTTTGTTTGTATATATGGATGTTGTTAGATTTCATAGTGTGTGTGCTTGCGCAATTGTGTCTTGATCAATTTTGGGTGTCCATGTCAGAAAAATCGGGTAAGTAAACTAGCATGTGATTAACTCGACAATCGAGTAAATCTTCTCATATGTTCGGCTAGCAGCTAGGGATTTGCGCATGCGAAGTTCCGTAATTTGTATTGTTGTCTAACTTATCTGCACTAATCCTCTGCTGATCGGAAGAAAGAGATAGAATTAGCGCAAAAAGATTGGTGAAAGAATAGTGACAGATGGCGAGTAGAAGAGAGGCTTGTGCAGCGCCCATGTTTAATCATCAGGAATTGAATGGAAAAAACAAAATCATAGGATTGGAGCTCTGGTATGAAGTAGGCACTCTTTGAAATCATTTCGATAGTAGTTGAAGTTAGAATGCATATTTGCACATGATCTCTTCTATATTTATGTTATCCAAATAGTAATCATATGTGCTCATCAATTTCTTTTATCACAATATAAAGTGTCAGGTTCTAACAGAACTAGAATCATCATTGCTCAGTTGCACGTATCAGTCTTTCTATATGCATCTTTGCATTCCGAATTCAGTGTGGAAGGATAACCTCGAAGGCAGCGACATATTTTGGAATTAATTTATCAGTTTCTAATGCATTACGTGTTCTCCACATGAACTCTTCTGTATCTCCGCAATAGCATGAGTATTTTTTGTGTGCATATGCCGATCCATAGCATAGCCAGAAACATGACCAAATCTACAGCTTTACAATTCAGCATAAGCCCAAGAAAGACAATCTGAATGGGAGAGAAATTTGTTAAAATTAATTCGATAAGTCCTAGAAATATGAATGCATGCTTTGTAAGTGACAGTGCTTCGCAATACCACTTTGTACATAGCCCTATGATTCAACTTAATCTTAAGAAGTATACTCTGAAAGGCAAACGATTCTTTTTCATGCAGGGTTTGGCAATAGTTATAGTCAAAACTATGATGATCATACATTTTATCTATGCAAGCTTTCAGTAACCTTGAAATTATCAACACTATAGTCAAAGTGTTCTTATATATGAGTCTAATATGCATCCTTAAACATACATGTTCAATGTGTCGAAATGAATGTTTTTACGTGTGCATCATGGAAGGGAAAAGTTGTAGTTCAAGAGTCACTTATTAGAAACCTGATCATTCAATATAGGAAAGGATTTGCTACAACTCTGTTCTATTGGTTTCGGTATGCTCTGAAATAAAAAACTTCCATTACTTAGCTGGCTGTTGGTATTTGTATTTGCCATTTATATTTGGAACATATATAAATATAGAATATGAAAATACATGATAAACAAAAAGAAAATGCATGATATATACATAAAGTAGATATGTATAAAGATGCAGGTATGCATGTGTATGTGTATGCATGTGTATGTGTGATGAGCCATATATCAGTGCATGTGCATATTAGAATTAATGCATATGCATATGAATGTAAGTAGAAGTATATCTGTGCATGAGTTAAATAGGCGTGTTTACTTATGCAGTGAAAACATAATTAGATTAATGAGTGTTTTATGCTAATCAAAACCATACTTATGAATCCTAATGTCTCCTGCAGATCATTGAAGAGATTTCAAAAGGAGATTACGAGAACACAAGCATACGAAATTTTCAGGATCACAAAATTACAATATTTGAAGATTGTTTATTAAGTTGTATAGGATTATCTATAAAGAGAATTGTATTAGCTTTTGTATAGGCTTAAATCCTAAAGATTTCTAGCACTTCCACTTTTCGATACAATTAAGATTTGTGTAGGCTTAAATAGATTGATTTTGAAATTCTTCATACTCTTTCTCTGAAAATTAATTGAGATCTTTACTTTTTTTCATATGTCTAGAGAGATAGGATCTACAAGTAGTTCTAAACTAGTATCTTCAAACGATTCTGATATTAAGAATCAAGAATTAGAAAACTTAATAATAGGAACATTGCTTCTGTCTTCAATTGATAGTTCAAATAATAACGAAAATATAGAAGTTGAAATTATTAAAGATAAAGTAGTTAAAGAAACTTTACACACGTTAGATTACGATCGTCTTCTTTCTAGAATTTTACCTTTAATTACCATAGTTTTGCCAGAACCGGAGGACAAAAAAGACTTATTCCCACCTAATTTAGTTAGAAAACCTAACTCAAATCAAATTGAGAACGAAGAAGTTGACTTTGTTAAAGATAAAATTACAAACGAGAACTTAGTTATGTCTTATCAATTAGAAGCTATAGAACATTATAGAAACGCTCGTCCTTACGGTCTTTAGCCTAAATAATTAGTTCTTAATTTGCACTCCCATATATTAGAAACATATATGTTTTTATCACACCTAAACTGAAAAATGAACCGAAGGCCCTAGGCATATTTAGAAGCACCCTGCGTGCAGTCACACGGTTAGGTTAGCGCGATTCTTGTAGATGAACGTCAGCCTACCTTCACACCCCTCTATGACAGCTTTGGTGAACCCGACGTGAAACGTGACGATAGTGTGCCTAGGACTTACGTTGCATTTTCAGTTTTAATTTCTAATTTTATCTTCTTCCTTTTAAGCAGAAAAATTGAAGATTGAAGCTGTGACAAAACCGTGGAAGAAGGATTTCCAACTGGTGGAGCTTCGTCGTTTCAAACCCCCCCTCAACGTTCAAGAGAATCAAGATAAATTTTGTGTTTTAGATTGTTTTACCGTTTACTTTTGAACCTCTTCAGCAAACATATCATCAAGTAAGGTGTTTATTTCAAGTTCTTTATTTTTAGTTTATACACATCACTTAAAAAGAAAAGTTGTTTTCATCTACACTAGGATCTAAGCACTTTCATATTAGCATTTAAAAGAGTATTTGAATTTTTCTTTTGTATCTAAGAAATATAATTTTCACTTAAAGCATTTAAATATCTGCACTTTGGGAAAAACCATTATTTTTGCATCATTAAAAAGAAAAGATTTTAAGTTTTGAAAAAGAAAGATTGTTTGTTTTACTTTCATCGCATAAAAAGAAAGCTTATAACATAAAAATAGTTTAAATTTAGGTTTCTTTTGACTTATAGTTAATGCTTTTATTTCTTCAAAGAAATTAATTTGAAAGAAATTAATAGTAAACTAAAAGACTTAATTCAAGAAAAACTATTTTATAAAAATCACCTTATTTAAAAAAAACCCTTCAAAATTGAAAAAGTTTAAAAAAAATTTTAAATCTCTAAAAAACTTAAATTCAAAAAGAGTAATATTAGAGATAAGTCAAAATTTAGGTTAAAGAAATCAATTAGACTTTAGAAAAAGAAGATTAGAATTAGTAAAGCCTAGGACTAGGGTAAAGCCATCCCTGGCTTTATCAACTAGTGATAGATCTAGGCAATTTAGAGAGCAATCAGATTCGGCTATTAGGGAACTTCTTCTCTATTCGAAGCGTTATCAAGAACGCAAGATGGAGGAGATGTTTAGGAACATGATGATAGAAAAGCAAGGGACATGTACAGTCCAAGCTATTCTAAAAGAAAAAGGAAAATTTACTGGATTAAACATTACAGAATACCTGGATGCATTTGAGGAGCAAGTGCAAATCCAGGGATTACCTGAAGATGTGCTAGTTAAATACTTTGGACGTGTAGTTTCTAGTTCAATTCTAGAATCTATACAAGAACATGTTGAAAAACCTTGGGAGGAATTTAGAAAGGAACTTCATAAAATGTTCTATCTCGAGGATTTTAGCCAGCATAGTCGAGAAGGTTTTTTGCGATGGTTAAACACTGTTAAGAGCAATGAGTCTTTAACTCATCTTTACGGTGAGTTTATGAGACGTTTGGCTCAACTTCCTGAAGATGACAGAAATGCTATTAATCCAGATGTAATTATATATTTTCTTAAGATACTTAATCCAGAAGATAGGGCTGAAATTGAAAGACGAATAGAAGAGCCAGGAAAAAGGTATGGGCTAACTGATGACTGGGAGAAAGTCAAAAAGAGATAGAGGTTGTTGCTCAAATGAAGCAAAGGCAAACGATTTTGTATGCTAAACCTAATGCTTTGCACCCTAGAGAGACTCCTGCTATAAGGCAAGTTGACATGCCAATGCCTGCTACTATGGCTACGGCTAATAATACAACTGCTACTAAAGCTCCCATAGAATTTCAACTAGATATTCTATGTAAGCAAATGGAAAATGTTATGAACATGCAAGCATCTCTTTCAAAAGAGGTTGCTAATTTAAATAAACAATTTTACTCCATGAGCTTTAACGATCCAGGGGCTAGCAGTAGTGGTGCAGGGCAAGCACCGCCTAATCAACAAGTTATGCCTCAGTATGTTCCACCACAACCAGTCTTTCAGCCGGTACCACAGCAAGCTTCTGAGTTTGCTGTACAGCCACCCTTTCAAAGAACTAATGAGAAAAGAGGGACTGGTGTGAAGCGCTGTGTTTGGTGTGATAGTCTGGAGCACGCATCATTTGCTTGTGAAGAGTTAAAAAGTGCTAAGGCGAATCAATTAGTTGTGGAAATAGATAGAAGAATATGTGATTTTAGATCACGTCTTCCTTTTTCCGTCAATTGGGGCAAAGGCGGAATGAAAAAGCTTTATGAAAATTTAAGAGTATCAGATGCAACTACCAGTACTTCGGCTGCAAGACTAGAGCCGGTCGAGGATAGGCCTTCTTCAACGCCTAGCCAAAATCCATATTCAATAGAGGCACTTGTACGAGCTAGAGACGAGATAATGTACAAGACCGCATGGAAATCTCCTGTAGAACAATCCTCTGTCTTTTCTCACATTGCTAATGTTGAGGAAAAACGGAGACGAGAAGATCAACAGGATGATGTAGAAGAAGGTGATAGGAGGGTAACTAGGAGGCAAACAAGAGAAGATGAAAAGAAAACTGATAAAAAAGTTCAATTTGATGAATCAAATTTATCTCAAGAAGAGAAGAGAAAAATGATAAAGGAAGGCAAAAAGCCGACTGATGAAAATGTTCAATTGCAAGAAGAACAAAAGAATTGGAAACCTCTAAACCTGAAAATAAAGAGGATCAAAAGCAAAATGAAGAGAAAGGAAAGAAGAAGGGTAGAAGAGCTCCACGTGCTATTATGATTTCTGAGCTCGAAAAGAAAAATGATGCTAGGGAGATCTTAAATGGCATTCTTCTGAAAAGTCAAGTAACGATGTCACTTGAGCAAGTGTTTTCCATTGCGAAACCGAAGTTCAAGGACAGTTTTGTTCGACTTATTAGAAGAAGACGCTTTCCTTTGCCACAAGACGAGGATATGCAAGACGTGGCAGAAGAAACCCTAGCTATGAATGATGCAGTTACATTAAGAGAAAGTGACTATGAGGATGATGAAGAATTTACAACGGGTAGTGTAAATAGAAATTTTCTAGGACCTATACAACCTGATAAAGAAATGTTAAAGAGTGAAAGTAAATACAATTCTACCTTCTGGGCACGAGGCACACCGGAAGTGAAGATTAGAATTGGAGATGAGAAAGATTCTTGTTTAGCTTTGGCTCTCATTGATTCAGGATCAGAGATAAACGTGATTTCAAAAAAGTTCTTTGACAAATTTAGGTGGCCAATCGATAAAGAGCACGGTTGGCGGATGAGAACAGCTGACAATGGCTCTGGCATTTTGTTGGGTGCATGTGCGAATGTGCCTATTATGATAGGTGGTTTTCGAGAAGAGTTTCACTTCTTCGTTCAAGATAATTGCTCATATGAAGTGATTCTTGGACAGCCATTTATAGCTGAAATGAGGATGGAAACAAAGGCAATGAACGACGGATCAGCGTATGCAAGAATTCGATCCAAATCAGGGATGTATTCTTTGCAAGTTATGACGGCTTGCCCAAACCACACTAGAAATAGAAAGAGCTCAAGAAGAAATCCTATTGACTCGATCAGTCATGTATGTGATGATCCACTGACTGTAAGAGAATATGGAGCGTACTATGATCAAAATTTCTGCTAGACTCCACTAATGAGCGAGACAATAGTGGATGTTGTTTTGATGTCTCGCCTATCAATGAACATAAATTTGAAAATTATCTAATTTGTACTCCTACAACTAGCTTACACTATATTACTAAAGAAAATCTTACAAAAACATTTAGAAACCAAACTGAAAAATATTTCAAAAAAATTGGATTAATTTCAAGTGACGAGAAAATTGAGAGTATAATTGAATTATCAAAAAGTTCTACTTTATTAGAAGAGCTTGAAAGTGTTTCTCATGAAAATTTTGAATCAAATCTAATAATTCTTAATTCTATTAGAGAGTATGAGATTGTTAGTGAATTCTTCTTAGAGCATGAAGTTAGCATAGAAACCAAATACAAAACTGTAGAAAAGAAAATAAAGCCTATAGCTCAACCCTTACCCAAAGATAGTCATGACATACTTCGTCGAGTATCAAATGATCTTATTCTTAGAGATCGATCTAAGATAGGTCACATATTTGCTGATAAGAGTAAGAAGTTTATTAAATTTGGAGATGAATTTCTTTCTCAAATTGAAAAAGAGCAGTTTACCAAGATGATTGTTCGTCATGGTAAAGCATTTTCTTTGTTCCCACATGAGATAGGATGTGCACACCCAAAGTTAGTAGCTCCAATGATTATTTTCATAGTACCACATATCCCTTGGAATCTTCGTCCGATTCCAGTCCCAAAGGCTCATTTACCTGAGCTAATGAGATTGTTAAAGGAGAAGATTGCCATGAGAATCTTGGAACCATCCTCAACACCATACTCTAATAGGTGGTTGAGGGTACCGAAAAAGAGTGGGAAGCTACGCTTTATTCAGGATTTACAGCCTGTGAATAAAGTCACTATTAGGAATGTAGGAACAGGACCCATTGTAGATGAGTTTACCGAGGCATTTGCTGGTCACTCTATCTATTCAATGGGAGACCTGTATTCAGGGTATGATCAACCTCAATTAGCAATTGAGAGTCGAGATGTGACCACGATAAAGACTCCTTTGGGTTTAGTACGTATGTGTACTTTACCACAAGGAGCCACGAATTCTGTGGCACACATGATGAATGCTATGAATCTGGTCCTACATGACTTTATCCCAAAAGTGATGATGCCTTTTATTGATGATATTCCAATAAAGGGGTGTGTGGAAAAAGAAAAGGATGAAAGTTTAGATTCATCTGGTTGTAGAAAGTTTGTTTTCAGCCATATTTCAAATTCTGAAAAGATATTTGAAAGATTTGAAGAGGTTGGACTAACTTTCTCTCTAGAGAAATCAACTTTTGGTGTTAATGAAGTGCTAATAGTTAGGCATTTATTAGGCATTTATGTGGCCATTATGGTCGTAGACCCTATCCAGCAAAAGTTGATGCCATTAGTAGGATTTCTGAGAGATGTCGCAATGTAAGTGAAGTAAGGACATTCCTAGGTGCATGTGTTTTCTATGTCATCTAGATCCCTCACTTTGCTCATGTAGCAAATCCGCTTTATGATTTATTGAGAAAAAGAAAGAAATTCTTTTGGACTGAAAGCATTCCAGAACTATGAGGCGTCTAAAGCAATTGCTTATCAATGCTCCTATTTTGAAACGTATTGACTATACAGGAAATAAGCCTCTAATCCTAACCGTTGACACTAGTCCTATTGGTATAGGCTAGGTCATTGGGCAGGATGATGAGAAGGAACAAAGGTACGCAGTTCGCTTTGGAGCAAAGATTCTTCATGATACTCAAAAGAATTACCCGCAAATTAAGAGAGAACTATGGGGATTAGTTACAGCTTTAAAAGCAGACAAAGAGTACTTTATAGGCGCTAATGTAATAGTAGAGACCGATTGTCTTCCATTAATAGGTTTAATAGCTAATTGTTCATCTCCGGATATAGCCATGCTTCGATGGATAGCCTATATTAAATTCATTAATCTTGCTTTTGTTCATATAGCCGGTAAACATAACACCGTTGCTAATATGCTTTCAAGAGCAAAGTTCGATAATGATAGTGAAGCATTAAATAATCATATTAATTTAATAATTTATGAAACATCTACCTATACATATGAAAGATTTAGAGAGTGCGATTATGAAGGAGAGTGGCGAGATATAGGAAACTATCTGAGTTCATTTCAGCCTTCCCCAAGTTGGTCTTCAAATCGATTCCGGAACATTAGGAAGAAGTCTTTCAACTTCTTCTTGAAAGATGGATATCTTTGGCTTTGGGCTGGTCATAAAGGATTTGTAGCTACATATGAAAAAAATTAGAGAAAGCTACTGGTGGCCGAGGATGTATGTAACTGTTAAAAATTTTGTGAACACTTGTAGTACGTGTCAGTTACATTCCTCTGTTAAGCATAGAGATCCCCTTCACCCGACCTATCCACCTTGTATTCATTACAAGTGGGTAGTTGACCTTGTGACCATGCCTAAAAGCAATGATGGCATGAGATATATTGTTCTTGCATGAGAGGATTTGACAAACCATGTCGAAGGTAGAGCGCTTCGTTCCAATACTACTTATAATGTATGTGTATTCCTTTTGGAAGAATTATTATCCAAATTTGGATATATAGAAAAAGTAGTAGAGGATAGAGGAGAGTTAGATGCGAGAGAGGCGAGAGAATTCTTTGCACAACATGGAATTCGATTGTCTCTTACGACTGCCTATAACCCAGAAGCAAATGGAAAAATTGAACGAGGGCATCCTTCCATAGTGAAGGTTATTTCTAAGGCTTGTCATGGAGATATTGGTCAATGGCCAAAATATCTCCTATTTGCTCTTTGGGCTGATCGCGTGACGTACACGAGAACAACTGGTTTTATGCCGGCTGAACTCATGTATTGTCAGAAACCATTATTTCCCATTCATACTCAGATTATTAATTGGATGAATTTAAGTTGGAAAGATAACGTTTCAAGAGAGGACTTATTAGCATTTAGAATTAAACAATAAAAACAAGGAAATGAAAATCTTAAAGAAGCAATAAAAAAATTAAAAACATCTAGATTGAAAAATAAATTATATTTTGATAAGAAACATAGACTAAGACCATAACCAATAGAAAGTGGTGACTGGGTGCTTGTATATGATAGTACATTTGATACTCAATACGATGCACGTCCGAAACTAACTAAACATTGGTTCGGACCTTACGTTGTTGTTTCAGTTTAAACAGGTACATATAAATTACGTGAATTTGATGGTTCTATGCTAAAGAATTTGATTGCAGGGAAAAGAATCAAGCTCTTTAGAAGAAGAGAAAGCAGTAAATTTGAATTGGATGAAGACTTCTTGAATGACGACGATGAAGAAGAATAAAAATGATCAGGTGAAAGAGTTCTAAACTTTACTTATTTATTAGTTGTTAATATGATTTTTTATTGATGCATTTCATGTATAGATATGTACATCCTTCTGATAGGAAAGGAAGATTTTTAAAATTATGAAACAATGAATTTGAAACTGAAGTAGAGATGTGTATGAAGAGAGGATAAGAATTAGAGACCCTATGGCTTTCATAAGGATAGGAGAGGGAACACTTGACTTACGACTCCTAGTAAGAAGTAAGTTTATTTTATATAGGTAGACTTCCTTAATTTCCAAATCATTTAGCTAATGAGATCCTAGTTCCCACTTTAGCATTCCTCTAGAACCTCAGCTCTGAATAGGGGTTAAGCCTTTCCCCTTAAACAAAAAAGTTGCGAAGAAAAATTAAGAAAATAGAAAAATGAGAACATCAAGCAGTATATTAATGGCTACTACAAGATGAGAAAAAGAAAATTAAAAAAGAAAAAGAAAAAGAAAGAAAAGAAAAGAAAAGAAAAATGTTATCATGATTCAGTTGTGGTCTCGAAACCACTTCTGAAATTCTATACGGGCAATATGAGGCGGATTTATGCTATAGAGGAATTAGTTAGAAGCATCTTATGGCAAGTGGCTAGGGAGTGAGGGATAGACCATTTATATAAAATATTTATTACTTTTGAACGGATTAATAGAAGAGCAAGTACCACAACTATCTGCTTGATTTCTATGGGACTTTCTAAAACTTGTTTCCAATTTCATACAATGAACGAAAACGTTTAAGATTCAAGTTTGCACAATTTTAAAAGGTTTTTTTTAACTATCAGAAGATGTACTTACCTTTAGGAGCATATTTTATATAATTTTAAAGAAAATAGTTCAAGAAATATTTTTCAAAAGAATTTGATACTGCTTTCCTATTGAACTGCAGGTTGCCCATCGAGGGCGATGTGCAGGTTTGGTGGGGGCAGATGTCGGAAGGATTTTCTCACTCGAATTGTCATATGGAAAAATAAAAATAATTTGCTTTAGAGTCGGTTAAATGATATCTCTCTCTCGTATATCTTTTAATGTTTTAATTTAAATTGACTAATTTTTCCTTGAAGTACCTACAGGCAAAAGATGGACAATATATATTCACAACTCAGAACAATGGAAAAAGATATTCGGCTGAACCCTTGAAGTTATCTTTAAATTTATCTTTATTTATACCCTCTATAGTCTTAATCTTCTTAAATTCATGAATGACTTTACTTATGAACTATAAAGATAAGTGTTATGTAATCAATTCAGTGCGAGTATGCATTTGTGTTTATGTGTATGCATTGACCTAACTTATAATTATAAGTTTCAATAGATTTAAATCATAATCCTAGTATATGTCAATTATAAGAAATGAATTTATTAATAATTGATGAATTTATTTAAATATTAATATCATTATTTGATAGGTCATATGATACTTTATGTATCTCGTTATTATAATGTCATTATATTGAATAATAGGTAATAGAAAATTTAATTAATAAATTAAAGGAATTAATGAAAAACAAAAGAGAGGAATTATATACGTAGGAAATTTGAAGTCTAACTCTAAGTGTGTGTTACTTGGAATTAGTATGCATGAAATCTAGTTAGTTAAACTAGTTAGATAACTAGTTAAATTAACTAGTTAACTAACTAGTTAACTAACTCTAACTTTTAGTTCTCATGCTCATATTTATCTATAAATATAATTTCTTTTTCTTTATTGAATCCTAATGTCTCCTGCAGGTGCGTACGCAAGAGAGAGAGAGAGAGAGCTGTCTGTACCTCCTCCCCTTTCTCCATCGGCCTACTCTAGACAGACGCGAGAGAGAGAGAGGGATAAGCTTTATCTTCTTTCTCCTCCTCCTTGATAGCAGAAACTCACAACTAATGCATACTGTATGTCATATAAATGGCTGTTGTCAGGTTGTCTTCTCTTTGGCCTTTCGATGCGGCTTCTCATGGGATTTTTTTTTATATGCTTTGTTCATATGATTCGATTCTTGTCTCTTCGGGACAAACCACTAACATAGGCATAGAGCACTTTTGTGCTGTGTTGCAGAGAGAGAGAAAAAGAGGGAGAAAGGTATGCATGTTGTTGCAGGTGCTACGTACGACTGAGGGAGAGAGAGACTAAAGATGTGCTAGAATAAGGCATTATGTGGTTTGTGAAATGCCCATCACATCTGCCTCGCCTCAGTTCTCTGCACCTTTGATCGCCTAGCGTTTGCAGTAGTATTCCCTGTTCGCTCCCCGTGTTCCCTTCTTCGAGGGACGAACAAGACATCGGCGATCGAGAATCCTGTGAACAAATGCAATTTTTGTTTGTATATATGGATGTTGTTAGATTTCATAGTCTGTGTGCTTGTGCAATTGTGTCTTGATCAACTTCGGGTGTCCATGTCAGAAAAATCGGGTAAGTAAACTAGCATGTGATTAAATCGACAATCGAGTAAATCTTCTCATATGTTCGGCTAGCAGCTAGGGATTTGCGCGTGCGAAGTTCCATAATTTGTATTGTTGTCTAACTTATCTGCACTAATCCTCTGCTGATCGGAAGAAAGAGATAGAATTAGGGCAAAAAGATTGGTGAAAGAATAGTGACAGATGGCGAGTAGAAGAGAGGCTTGTGCAACACCCATGTTTAATCATCAGGAATTCAATGGAAGAAACAAAATCATAGGATTGGAGCTCTGGTATGAAGTATGTGCTCTTTGAAATCATTTCGATAGTAGTTGAAGTTCGAATGCATATTTGCGCATGATCTCTTCTATATTTATGTTATCCAAATAATAATCATATGTGCTCATCGATTTCTTTTATCACAATATAAAGTGTCAGGTTCTAACAGAACTAGAATCATCACCGCTCAGTTGCACGTATCAGTCTTTCTATATGCATCTTTGCATTCCGAATTTAGTGTGGAAGGATAACCTCGAAGGCAGCGACATATTTTGGAATTAATTTATCAGTTTCTAATGCATTACATGTTCTCCACATGAAGTCTTTTGTATCTCCGCAATAGCATGAGTATTTTTTGTGTGCATATGCCGATCCATAGCATAGCCAGAAACATGACCGAATCTACAACTTTACAATTCAGCATAAGCCCAAGAAAGACAATCTGAATGGGAGAGAAATTTGTTAAAATTAATTCGATAAGTCCTAGAAATATGAATGCATGCTTTGTAAGTGACAGTGCTTCGCAATACCACTTTGTACGTAGCCCTATGATTCAACTTAATCTTAGGAAGTGTACTCTGAAAGGCAAACAATTCTTTTTCATGCAGGGTTTGGCAATAGTTATAGTCAAAACTATGATGATCATACATTTTATCTATTCAAGCTTTCAGTAACCTTGAAATTAGCAACACTATAGTCAAAGTGTTCTTATATATGAGTCTAATATGCATCCTTAAACATACATGTTCAATGTGTCGAAATGAATGTTTTATGTGTGCATCATGGAAGGGAAAAGTTGTAGTTCAAAAGTCACTTATTAGAAACCTGATCATTCAATATAGGAAAGGATTTGCTACAACTCTGTTCTATTGGTTTCGGTATGCTCTGAAATAAAAAACTTCCATTTACTTAGCTGGCTCTTGGTATTTGTATTTGCCATTTACATTTGGAACATATATAAATATAGAATATGAAAATACATGATAAACGGAAAGAAAATGCATGATCATCTTTATATGTATAAAGATGCAGGTATGCATGTGTATGTGTATGCATGTGTATGTGTGATGAGTGCATGTGCATATTAGAATTAATGCATGTGCATATGAATGTAAGTAGAAGTATATGTGTGCATGAGTTAAATAGGCATGTTTACTTATGCATTAAAAAAATAATTAGAATAATGAGTGTTTTATGCTAATTAAAACCATACTTATGAATCCTAATGTCTCCTACATATCATTGAAGAGATTTCAAAAGGAGATTACGAGAACACAAGCATACGACATTTTCAGGATCACAAAATTACAATATTTGAAGATTGTTTATTAAGTTGTATAGGATTATCTATAAAGAGAATTGTATTAGCTTTTGTATAGGCTTAAATCCTAAAGATTTCTAGCACTTCCACTTTTCGATACAATTAAGATTTGTATAGGCTTAAATAGATTGATTTTGAAATTCTTCATACTAGTTCTCTGAAAATTAATTGAGATCTTTACTTTTTTTCATATGTCTAGAGAGATAGGATCTACAAGTAGTTCTAAACTAGTATCTACAAACGATTCTGATATTAAGAATCAAGAATTAGAAAACTTAATAATAGGAACATTGCTTCCGTCTTCAATTGATAGTTCAAATAATAACGAAAATATAGAAGTTGAAATCATTAAAGATAAAGTAGTTAAAGAAACTTTACACACGTTAGATTACGATCGTCTTCTTTCTAGAATTTTACCTTTAATTACCATAGTTTTGCCAGAACCGGAGGACAAAAAAGACTTATTCCCACCTAATTTAGTTAGAAAACCTAACTCAAATCAAATTGAGAACGAAGAAGTTGACTTTGTTAAAGATAAAATTACAAACGAGAACTTAGTTATGTCTTATCAATTAGAAGCTATAGAACATTATAGAAATGCTCGTCCTTACGGTCTTTAGCCTAAATAATTAGTTCTTAATTTGCACTCCCATATATTAGAAACATATAGGTTTTTATCACACCTAAACTGAAAAATGAACCGAAGGCCCTAGGCAAATTTAGAAGCACCCTGTGTGCAGTCAAACGGTTAGGTTAGCGCGATTCTTGTAGATGAACGTCAGCCTACCTTCAGACCCCCCTATGACATCGGTGTCAAGAAACTGATACCCTTTCTGAGCAATTGGGGATAACACCACATCTGGAACATTCTTAGCCTTCTTAGTGACTGTTATATTTAAGATGGGTTATTTATCTTTAGATGGAGGATCCATCTCAGTGTCTGTAGCTAGAAGATCAAAATCTGAAGGAGATGATGGAGTGGATGGTGAGGACTACTGCCTCTCCACCACCATCAGTGTAGATATCTTCTTTTTCTTCTTAGGACACATCTTTTAAGGACGTCGACCTAGGCATTCATAACAAAGACCCTCACCGCGAGCCTTTTCTTTATGTTGTTGTGTCAAACTGGATCTCTGAAAATCTCTATTTGCCATGGATGCACTTACTTTTCTCTTCCCATGGCTCGAAGTCTGAATGACGTTCATCTTCCTGTTAGATGCTGGAACTAAAGCTAAAGGCTTCTTGAATCTTGTCCAAGTATTCTTTTGTCCAGAAGGCTACAATCAAGAGCATCGCCCATCCTCCAACACCAAAGCAAGTTCTACTGCCTCATTTAGGGTGTGGCAGTGCTCCTTGCACACAAGTGGACACAACGTCTCCCTAAGCCCAAGAACAAATTTATGCACCTAAAGAAAATCAGGTACCTGATCTGGAATCTTCAACAAGATTTCCCTATATTTGTTTGCAATTGAAAGCTCTCTCTGATGTAGGAAAAACCATGCATCTAGAGCCCTACTATGCTCATCTGGAGGAACAAAATTATTGTAAAATATAACTTTAAATTCGGCCCAAGTGGCCGGTTCTATCTTATCTTGCTCTATTTTCCTCCACCATCGATGAGCAACATCCATCAAACTGTAAGTGGCATGCTGTATTTTTTGTTTTTCATCCTCAATATTACAAAGCCAAAAACATTGTTCCCACTTACTTATCCATTGCTCCACCACATCTGTCATCTTGGCACTAACTTGTCCGTGGTACTTCGGTGGATTTAAATCTTTCACTTGACATCTAACATCTCTACCAGAAGAAGCCCCCACATCTATCAATGGTATTTGTGAATTAGATGGTTCAGCAGATGGAACTTCCACCTGCATAGGTGTGTCGATGGGTGGCACCTCTGGTTTGTTAGTTGCTTGGATGATCTTGTGAAGGGTATCCTCCATGCCTCTAACTTTAGCATTGAGATTTGTAATCTCCATAGTATAAGGTCGCTCAAGTTTGACCTCTTCCATGGGAGTTACAACCTCATCGGGATTCATTCTAAAAAGAAAAACATAGAACAACTAATAATTCATGTGAATGCAAAGATTACCCTCTATTTAGGAAAGGGGTCACATGAAAATACAAGCTCATTTCTAACAATCGCCCCTTTGAGCTTGATTGTATATAGCTCTTTAGGGATTATTCCTTCCCTACATACAATGAGAGTGGTAAAGATCCTTCCCATGTATAAAAGAGAGTGGTACAATATTTTGGCTTCCTTCTCTCAAACTAATGGGTGGAACAATGTGTTTAGTATCCTTCTCTCACTCTAGGGTGGTACATGTATATCCTCCTTCCCTAAGACAAAGTAGGGTGGTACAAAGGATTGAAGGACTTATTGCTTGTCATTTTGTTGTTGTAGTAGTTTTTTTTTTCTTTGATTCCATCTCCTCCTTTCCTTTGTTTGTCTTGTTTTTCTCCACTTTTTTGTAGGCACTTTTGTAGATACAAAAAATTATAACAAAATCACTTGGGAATTATTACAAAATCACTTGGGAAAGGTCCTTCCCTCTTTCTTGAGGGGGTGTCTAATTCCCTTACACAAAGCAAACAGAAACAGCATGCTTTAACCTATATTAATAGGAGTGATTACAAAGCATTAAAGGCTTTTTGAGTATTTATTTCTCTCTCTTGACATAATCTAATTCTTAGAAGGCACAAGTTGCCACAATACACCTTTCGAGAGGGCACAAGAGTGACATTACAATGTAATTTTGGAGATTCAGTAATGAAGTATGTGCAAAAAAATGTAGTTTCAAGATCGTTTCGATTTAGTGATCGTTCTTGCCTTTGAGGAGTGATCACTGGTCAATTTTTAGTAAGCTATTATCTGTCTCTCCACACAGTTTGTTCATTGGTTGTTGAATTGGTTCAAGCATATGGGGAATAGCACACGACAACAACAGTTGGTGGAGTACCGCCATGAGATCCATTGTAGGAAGTCAATATACCAGTCAAGGGGATCTCTGTACTCTGAAAAACAATTCCATGCTCACATGCAAATGACAGAAGCTTACAGAGGTGCATCAGAAGATCAAAAAACTTTCTCAAAAGAGATCTAAAGTCTTCAGATACAAGAATGAATGAACTTCTTTATTGTACAATAGGTTGGAATTATCTATGATCCTGAACCTCCACACTCAAATACTCCAGCGTAGTGGAGAGATTAGCATGTGTACCTTCAGACTTATCAGAGGGTAGCTCCACAGCCTGTGTCAAAACTTTACCAGCAATAGCATCAACAAGTGGAACTCCTTGCTTGCCCTCGAGGAACACGGTCTTGCAATAGTGTCCCAATATCTGAAGCATAGTTTTCTTACCATCTACCTCAATAGTAGGAAGAGCGTTGAGCTGACACTTCCGCATTCCCTAGAAAAGCTGTAGTTATAGTCCTCTGTAACTGAAACATTAGGGCAGTTATGTCTGTGCATCTCCTTTTCCATGCATCCATGTCTGTATGTGTGTAAATGATGCTATTTCATGTAGATAATGACATGCAACAAATTCAGCATGGTATCCAGCCTTCATTCTTGGCACGTGTGTGCAACTCTGCCTTTTGTTAGTATCCTCTTGGCTATCATCAATGGACATTCCGCATCGAAATAGCAAACTCACATCCAATCTCAGCTCTAGGACACAGATAACAGAATCTGGGTGAACTTTTCCACACTTCTCGATCTCACGGAGGACCGAAGCAGAATCTTGGCATTCCAACATTGAAAGCTTCCACATCACCCAGTATCTTCCATCGTAGTAGCCACTCCAAGCAAATAAGGCAGCGCACTTGGAGAGACTGTTGAATGCCTTATCTGTGGACAGCTGCGGAAGCGGGGGCAGTCAACATAGCTTGCAAAATATACAGTGACCTGTCCGCACGTTGTCAAGCCACAAGTGACAGTGCTTGTCGCTCTGATACCATATGTTGGATTTGGCGTAGCAGGAGTGGTGGTGACGGAGAGTTGATACGGAGTGATCCATGCCACAGAGGTGGAGAGAGAGAGATAGACACTCCAAGAGAGACACTCTCATATGCACACACAAAAGATAAGTCATCCGTCACAAATGGAGAAGGATAACCAAAAGAGAAGAGAGCGAGGTGATAAAATAGAGAGAGAAGGGATCTCTCATACGCACAGATAAAACAATACAATGTGCCTTACTTTCTCATTCAACGTATGTCTTTTTATACAACTTCATGTGGCTCTTGGGCCAATCAAAAAAAGGGATAAGGGGAGGATAAGATTACCCTCTATTTAGGAAAGGGGTCACATGAGAATACAAGCTCATTTCTAACAGAAAATACAAGCAACAACAAATTCCTAAAATACATCTGGTGATAAGCGCCAAGTATAAGCTATACAAACTAATAAATTTCCAAAAATGCTAATAAATTATCCTATACAAATTATCAATCTATTAAATGTTAAATCCAAGTGATTTTTCTCTAAAAATTACAAGTTAAAGTCTTTGATAACTTTCTCTAACTTCTTATGTCAAGACATGCAGTACCTGCAACACGACTAGAACATTAGAAATACTTAAATATATCCAAAAATAATGATTTTAGTTATACACATAGCCCTTGCCGTAAGATTTCACCTCCAATTGAAATCAAATGAATTGGATCTATAGTCATGAATTTATGACCAAAACTCTGCAAACCTATACGTATGTACAAGAGGTCCTAGGAGTGAGACATAGCTCCCAAGATCCACTGTGTAGACCTATCAAATGAACTCCGAATTCAGTGAAATTTGGTTCATTGGAAATTTAATCTAAGCATCTATTTGTATACACCGTTTCACATGAATATCACTCTCTAAGTGAGAGAAACAAGCAAAATAGTGTCTACAACACCTGCACATTTTTCACTACTCAAAAATTAGACTAGAGGAAAGACAATAATTATAGACTCCCAAACTGAATTTTTAAATGACTTCAAATTTGGGGAGACCTAAGATAGCATATCTAAAAAACATTTTCAAAAGATTTTCCCTAATTGGGCATTCCATGAAAGAGAAATGGCATAATCACCAGACCTCTATGCACTTCTCTGGCGAGTCCTTGCCAGAGGGACCAGAGAGCTAAAATAGCCTTTACACTCCTCAAAGCTTATCCAAATCATATGAAATCTATATATTTCTATTGCAACACTATGCTCCAGCACATACCCAAATTTCATATCATTTGGACAAGTGGTGTGACAGAAACACCCAAGTGTCTACACACCTGCAACAAATTGCTAGAGAAAATTCCCTGCACAATGACCAGAGAGAATTTCACTTTTCTCTTAACTCATAAATCTAAATGTAATGAAATTTAGAGGAACAAAACTAAAACAGATAAGCTTTAAAAGCCAATAAAAAACTCTCCAAATGAATATTTCCACGAAGAGATATGGCTCTAACAAGACACCCCTGTCAACATTCCACAGGGTGTTCCAAGAAACAAAAACTCTGAAGTATTGGAATCCTTTGACCTACTAAAATAACTCCAAAAAACATAAAAATTGGTGAATATGTTAAAAACTATATCAGGTACCATCGTACAACTTTTGATGGAAATTGAAGCTTCCCACATGACTTTATGATTATCACAACATGCAACAGTACCATTTCAAGTTGCTCAAACAACAATTTAAAGATACTTTCATGCTTTTTGCTATGCATTTGAGCTAACTCACCTATAATAAAACCATATAATGAATTGATATGCATAAATATGGTGTCATGAGTGATAAAAAGATTCATGTGCAACAAATCATTCATCATGAATTTATTTATTTACAACAAGCAAATTATGATTTGGTTCTAGTCCTAACAAAACATACATAGAAAATTCTAAATGCTTAAATCATTAGAACTATTTGTATATATATTTATTATTAGGAAAAAGGTGAGTGCATGCAAATTAATGTCCATAGATTACTAAAATCATATTTTTCTTTCAATGCATACATCCACTCACTCTCTTGTAAACAACTAGTAGTAATACTAATTGTATCTTCAAATTCATACAACTAAATTTCAATGAAGAAGAATAATAATAAATGATTAATGAACGTACATGTACAATTGCATATTCACTCTTTATTGAATCATAAATGCATTCAACAAAATCAATCAATGAAGAATTTCAATATCTAATGCATCCTAATAGAGTAGCTATGAACATGATCCTCTTCCTTTCTTCTATATCATTTTCTATAAGAAATTTAAGATTTGACATGTTTTTTATGATCCTAAATGAAGGTAAATATGAGGGAAACTATCTCCTATGAAAAGAAACCATGTCCAAAAACATCTATGAAAGAAGTAAGAATTTATTCATGCCTAAAGACTCCCTCATGATATTATTCAGCCAACTTCCGAGCACTGTACAGATGGTCAAATCTACTAAAAAACTATCAAAAAACTATCATTGGAAAGCCCTTGAAGCAAGGAATCCATAACACTTTGAATTTTTTAATTTTGATATTCCTAGCTCAAGATATGGCCATTTTGGTGCACCTAGGTAGGTGTTTCAGAGGTCAAAATCAGAGGAAAAAAATGCTCTCTCGACTATTTCTCACTTCTTGTATAGGCGGCGGCAGCAGCATGGAGAACATCAAGGATATGTGGAGAATTGAGTAAGGCATGCGCCTTCTACTGAGGAGGTTGGGGTTTGATTCCTCCAAGATCTTACCTTGTATAACCTTGGATAATGAAGAAGAAAGTATACACTTACCTCCTATTAGAACCGTCGATGGCGACAAATTCTTTTTGTTCAGGTTTGCTCGCGTCCCCAAGACAGCCACGCTCACATGAAAAAGCTCCTCAAAACTCCACGCGACATCCACAGACTTTCCTCCGAGCCTTTCTCAAGAAGATGATGAAGTGGCCTCTTCTCTAAGACTTTCCCCTTTCTCACTCAAGCTATGATACCAAATGAAAGATCCCAATTAGTTACCTGCCACTCTCCTCCCAGCCTGAAATAGCCCTTGCCCTTGGCACCTCTAGAATCTTCTTTAAGGTCCAAACACTCCTCATATGGCCACTCTGAGGGAGATGGAATAACCTCGAAGATCTGTGCTAGAGCCTTGGCTCCCCCGAGCTCTGGTCCTTGACCTGGCTAGGGTCCTCGACCAAATGCAGGTAGACCAATGGTAGACCATGGAGGTCTAAATAAATCTAACAATATGTGAGTATGCATGTGTGTCTATATGTACACATATAACTGTATATGAATGTGTGTATATGTAAGCATGTGATTGTATGTATGTGTGTAAGTGTGTGTATGTGTGTCTATGTACATGTGTGTGTATGTGTATGTGTGTGTCTATGTGTGTATGTACATGTGTCTATGTGTGTATGTATATGTGTGTATGTTTATGTGTGTATATGTGTATTTATGTGTGTGTGTATGTATATGTGTATGTAAGTATATGTGTCTGTGTATGTGTATGTGTGTATGTGTGTATGTGTGTATGTGTGTATGTGTGTATGTGTGTATGTGTGTGTATGCATATGTTTGTATGTGTATATGTGTGTATGCATGTGTGTATGTATGTATGCATGTGTGTGCATGTGTATACATGCATTTTTTTATGTATTTGGGTGTATATGTGTGTATATATGTGTATGTGTGTGTGTCTATGTGTGTGTGTCTATGTGTGTATGTATATGTGTGTGTATATGTATGTGTGTATATGTGTGTCTATGCATGTGTATGTATATGTGTTTTTTTGTGTATGTTTGTATGTGTATTTGTATGTGTATGTGCATGTGTATGTGTATGTGTATGTGTATGTGTATGTGTATGTGTATGTGTATGTGTATGTGTATGTGTATGTGTATGTGTATGTGTATGTGTATGTGTATGTGTATGTGTATGTGTATGTGTATGTGTATGTGTACGTGTATGTGTATGTGTATGTGTATGTGTATGTGTATGTGTATGTGTATGTGTATGTGTATGTGTATGTGTATGCGTATGCGTACGTGTATGCGTATGCGTATGAGTATGCATATGTGTATGTGTATGTGTATGTGTATATGTATGTGTATGTGTATGTGTATGTGTATGTGTATGTGTATGTGTATGTGTATGTGTATGTGTATTTGTATGTGTATGTGAATGTGTATGTGTATGTGTACGTGTATGTGTATGTGTATGTGTATGTGTATGTGTATGTGTATGTGAATGTGTATGTGAATATGTGTATGTGTATGTGTATGTGTATGTGTATGTGTATGTGTATGTGAATGTGTATGTGAATGTGTATGTGTATGTGTATTGTGTGTATGTGTATGTGTATGTGTATGTGTATGTGTATGTGTATGTGTATGTGTATGTGTATGTGTATGTGTATGTGTATGTGTATGTGTATGTGTATGTGTATGTGTATGTGTATGTGTATGTGTATGTGTATGTGTATGTGTATGTGTATGTGTGTGTGTGTGTATGTGTATGTGTATGTGTATGTGTATGTGTATGTGTATGTGTATGTGTATGTGTATGTGAATTTGTATGTGTATGTGTATGTGTATGTGTATGTGTATGTCTATGTGTATGTGTATGTGTATGTGTATGTGTATGTGTATGTGTATGTGTATGTGTATGTGTATGTGTATGTGTATGTGTATGTGTATGTGTATGTGTATTGTGTATGTGTATGTGTATGTGTATGTGTATGTGTATGTGTATGTGTATGTGTATGTGTATGTGTATGTGTATGTGTATGTGTATGTGTATGTGTATGTGTATGTGTATGTGTATGTGTATGTGTATGTGTATGTGTATGTGTATGTGTATGTGTATGTGTATGTGTATGTGTATGTGTATGTGTATGTGTATGTGTATGTGTATGTGTATGTGTATGTGTATGTGTATGTGTATGTGTATGTGTATGTGTATGTGTATGTGTATGTGTATGTGTATGTGTATGTGTATGTGTATGTGTATGTGTCTGTGTCTGTGTCTGTGTAAGTGCATGTTTATTTATATGTGTGTGTGTGATTGTACATGTGTGTGTATGTTTATGTGTGTGTATGTATATGTGTGTATGCATATGTGTATGTATGCATATGAGTGTGTATCTATATGTGTGTGTCTGCATGTATATGCATGTATGCATATTCATGTGTATGCATGTGTGTATGTATGCATGTGAGAGTATGTGTGTGTGTATTTGTGCATATGTATATATGTGTGTGTATGTGTGCATATGTATATATGTGTGTTTACATGTGCATATGTATATATGTGTGTGTACGTGTGCATATTTATATATGTGTGTGTCTTTGTATGTGTGTGCATGTGTATGTGTGTATATGCTTGTTTATGTGTGTATGCTTGTGTATTTATGTGTGTATGTGAGTGTATGTGTGTGAACATGTGTATGTGTGTGATGTGTGTGTATGTATGCATGTGAGTTTATATGTGTGTATATGTTTACGTTTGTATGTCTATGTGTGTGTATGTATATATGTGTTTGTATATGTGTGGATGAATATGTCTTGTGTATGTGTATATGTATGTAGGCATGTGTATGTATGTGTGTATTTGAGTGTATGTGTCTGTACATGTGTATGTGTGTCTCTTATGTGTGTGTATGCATGCATGTGAGTGTATGTGTGTGCATATGTGTATGTGTTTGTGTCTATGTGTATGTCTTATACATGTATGATAGCTCCTTGTTCAATGCATCACTCACAAGGAGGATTTATTGATATATTTTGGTAGCAATGTATGTGAACGCACTTAGGACCATCGGGGGCACTTTTTACCCTCTTAAGGAGGCTTTTTTCCCCGGGTTCTATATATGCCTAAAAAACTAATGGGTCACCAATCTTTTTTACATTCACTTGGTATTACATTCAAAATTGTTTTGTGCTCCAAGCTTCTTCTTCTTCCTCGTGATGTTCATGTGATTGCATAGAGCTTGAACTCAAATAGCGATAGAAGTACTAATTTCGTGGAAAAATTCATAGAGATAATACTTCATGAATTTCTATTTTTCCTTAAAAGAACAACTTCGTACTATCCATAAGGCAACGAGAAAGCTAAGGCTTTCAAAAACTTGTTATGCATTGTTCTGTTCAATTCATTAATAGTAGGCACTCAGATTGGGATGAGCAATTGCACCACAGAGTATGGACTTACAAAGTAGCCTAAAAGATTGTACTTGGAGCTATCCCATTCAAGTTAGTGGTACTTACTTTAAATTTACTTCTCTAGGAAAATAGGTCAAACTTTTCAAACAACGAAATGGAGAAGATTATAAGTTTGTTGAAGTGCTAGATGAAGATAGAAATAATACACCAAAAAGTGAGGATGAGACCATTTTATTGAAAGCATGTGTAAAACTTTACTTTTGCACCATCTTGAAGGTTTTTCATCTAAAAACATACATTATTGAATTTGTATTGCACGCGCTTTTTGGTCTTTTAGATGCATGTCTATTTTCACAAGTGATTTTGTGTTGCACGTGCTATTTTGTCTTTTGTTTTTTAATATAAAGGAAGTTCGGCAATAGCCTACTCTCCCGGACTTGAATTAAATAAAGAAAAGTACAAGAGAAGGGGACTAGTGCCCACGGGACCCCCCAAATCCCACAAAGTAGGGGAAGCTTTTACAAAGCTTAGATGACATTACAAAGAAGGTTAATTACCCTCTCATCACCCTCATGTGGGGCCCACTTGGGTTTAAGCTTGTTATCGATCAAAAGGAGTACTTGATGATGCCTAAAGGGGGGGGATTTTTTACAGTTGACAATCCTTTTGCCAAGGAGGAACAACGATTTCTCAATTGACCACTCCTTGGGGGAGTCACCGAAGTTGAAAGCACATCTTTCCCGCCAGATTTTCCATAGGACCTCCCCTCTGATGGCGTTCCAGAGAGTCGCGGAGCATCCGATCGCTTCTCCCAGCAGGGCTTGCTGCCAACTGAGACGTTTTTGAAGTCTAATTCTCTTTCCAACCACCTGCCAGAGTCTATTGGAGTTGGGGTAGGTAAAGAAGATGTGTGAAACATCTTCGATAGACCGGTGGCAGCGTTTGCACCAGGGAGGGATCCCACAAATTTTGCTAGCCTTAAGGTTGGTCCAGATTCCATGATGGAGGATTTGCCATAAGAGGACAGACTTTTTGATTTCTATGAGGGGGTGCCAGATAGCCATGAACTTCATGTCCCACCGAAGCCGCGTCCATGACAGGCACCACTTTTTGTTGAGGTTAACCTGATAGTCGATTGTTTCTTTGATGTTCGGGACTTTTGATAGGCTATTCCCATTGTGCCATTTGAGACCAAGCGAGCTCGACATGTCGTGTCCCATGAGAAGGCAAACTTTGTGTCGGTCCCAGGCGAGACATCTGCTTTGCAACGTGTTCCATTCTTCATGCGAAATGTTGATGCTAGGATCAATATCCTCAAAGTTGATCCAGCGGTTGGTGTCTTGTTTCCAGAGATGTTTCCATTTTTTGAAGCCTTTGTTCCATAGGTTCTTGGCATTTTGAATGTTCCAAGATTCCACACTCCGGATGCCATGGATCGGAAACCAGATAGAGTCGTTTTGTCTGATACCGGCAGCCCACTTCCAGTCTTCACTTATTCTTGTGAAGCTTTTGACTTTATTCCAACTCTTCCAAAGGGAGCACACCAGATTAGAGCCTTTCGGGAAGACGGGGATCGGGGAAAACAACAAGGTCAAGATGTCAAGATTCTTCCAATTTGGGAAGCCCATGAGCGCCAACTCATTTTTGTTTCTGAAGATCAGCTTGGCCCACGAGGCCTCCCCGTTGCACCAAGCCTTAATCATCCATTTGGCCGATAGTTTGTTAGCCATGCAACCAATGTCCAAGATACCAAGTCCCCCACTATCCCTATGGCTGGTGCAGATGGACCATTTGATTTTAGGCACCCCCCTCCTATTGTGGTCGCCCGTCCAAAGGAAGTTTCTACAAATACTATTCAGTTTGGACAGATCATGCTCTTTCGGTCTCCAACAAGAAAGGAAATAAATGGTAGATGATAAGAGGAACGTGTTGATAACCATAACACGACCAGCAAGATTGATTTGCATACCTCTCCAATAGTTAAGCTTGTTTTCGAGTTTGGCAAGCACCCAGTTCCACCGCTGTTCCATAGATACGCCAAACCCCAAGGGAATCCCAAGAAGTCGAAAAATTTGGCCCTGCGGAATGATTTGACAGCCATGATCAATGAGAAGGTCGGGTTGGGCCCCACCAATAGCTCTAAAGGCGGTCTTAGAGTGGTTGATTATGGATCCAGAGGCTTCACAAAAAGTAGCAAGACACATCTAGAACGTCTCAAGGCTGGTACTATCATTGTGCACAAAAGCGTTCATATCGTCGGCAAAAAGTCTCATGGTGATCTGACTGTGGTCATGCGGCAAACGAAGGCCTTTAATGTTACCAGCTTCCACCTGATGCTCCACCAGCCTGCTAAGCCCTTCTGTGGCAATGGCAAAGAGAAGGGGAGCCAATGGGCACCCTTGTCTGATAGATCTTCTAAGTTTGATCACCTTTGAAAGATTTCCATTAATGTTAATTTGGGTCGATGCGTTTCCGAGAAGGGTCGCGATCATCTTGGTGAATTTCTGACTACATCCAAGATCTTGTAGCGACTGTAGAATATAGTCCCATTCTAGCCTGTCGTAGGCTTTATCAAAGTCGATCTTGAGGAAAACTACTTCTTGTTTAGACTCATTTGCAAATTCAAGACCTTCCTAGATATCTATGATGGTTTCCAAAATTGACCTGCCTTTGATGAAACCTTTTTGGTCCTCGCTTAACCATGCTCTCAAGTGGCAAGAGATTCTGTTGGCAATGACCTTGGCGATGATCTTGTATCCTGTTTGGAGCATTGTAATGGGACGCCAGTTCTCTATTCTGTTCTTTTCCCCTTTTTTGTGTACTAACTTGATAATGCCATTGTTGAGACAAGAAGGAAGCGCGCCAAACTTGAGTGCCTCTTGCCAAACCAAACGAAGAGGGGTGGCAACCACCAACTTGAAGGATTTAAAGAACTCATTAGTGAGCCCGTCGGGTCCCGGGCTTTTACCTGAGGGGAGGGCATCAATGACCTCAATGATTTCGGCTTCAGAGATAGAGGCATGAAGCAGAGAGTGAAGGTTGGGTGGTATCCTGTGGGGGGAAACCCTAGATATGGCAGCCATACAGTCCCTTCTATGGTGGGAGAGGGGGTTTGAGGTCCCCAGGAGTCTCGTGAAGTGCCCTTCAATGATCCCAAAATTGTCTTCTTCCGTATTGCATACATTGCCATTTGCATCTAGCAATAAGGGGATCGATTCTCTGATGTGTTTCCTTTTGAGGATACGGCACATCTCTTTGGTGGGTTTGTCGGCTTTGCCAGCCCACCACTCCTTGAAGAAAATTTGCAAATTTTTCCTTTGTATCTCTTCCTCGTATCTCAGCAGCACTCTGATCTTTCGAAGTCCTTTCTGGGCTTGAGATTTTCCTTTGTTCACTTCCTCCTCGAGCCGCCAGAGTCTATGATAAAGAGCTTCTCTACGAGCCCGCCGCACAGTCTCAAGCATCTTCCTGGATCTAATCATGATCTGTCGTGACTTATCGACTGCACTTCTCCAACACTTGGCTGGGGACAAGCCAGAGGCGAATGCCTCCTTCCACACATCAGAAATTTCTTGATGGACGGAGGGGAGAGAGAAGGAGGGCACACTGGCATGGAACCACGGAGCCTTACGGATCTTGGTGGGGGGTTGAAAAGTGATGATGATCGGGTAGTGATCAGAGATGGTGAGGTCGGTGCGTTGCGAGAGGGAGGGGTGGCCCCACTGATGAGTAAAACTCTGAGAAATGTAGCATCTATCAAGTCTAGCTTTCCTCAGGTCCTCGCCTGCTTGGAGATTTGCTATTTTGTCTTTTAGATGCATGTCTATTTGCACAATTGAATGACTGTAAGAAACAAAAAAGACTTGAATAATATTATTTGCACAATAGAATGATTGTAAGAAAAAAAAACTTGAATAATATTAGACCTTGATTAATTAGAAATGGTTTTATCTTCATAATCCGAATGCCTTTTCTCTACAACATATTTCTTTTGTATGTACTTAATGTATGCATGTGTTAATTCCAAAGCACATGGCCTTGCATGTCACTATTTTCTTATCTGCACATGCATTTTTTTAAATTATATGTTTTGAATTATTGGATCATTTTGCAAATACAGATGAAATAATCCTTCTTTGTCCTTCCAAAGCATGTATAGGTTTGGAAGGGCTGGATATAGTATAACAAATTTGAAGTTGTAATAGCAAGGTAGATAGCAATCTCTTTGAAGCTTTTGTAGATGATTGTACATGACTCATTGATTCAAAATTGAGGCTTTGAAGTGTACGAAGACCCTTAAATGGATGGAGTTGATTTTGAATTCGAGACAAGCTGCTATGAAAAGATCCCAATAACTTTGAGTTTATGATTTCTTTGGACCATCGACATCTTCTCCCATAGTCACAACTTGTAGCTTATCTCTCCTTCCATCCTCCTAAGATGCCTTGGTCATTGAACATGGTTAAAGATTTAGGTGTTTTTCTCATATTTGTAATCTATCCTATCGAGGGCCTATTTGCAAAAGAAAAAAGGGGAAAAAACAAGCCAAGATGATAGTTGTCTAACCAGATGACTACTCATGGATGGAGGGGGCATCCAAAATATAAAAGATATTCCAAACTAGATCATTGGAAGATTATTCAGAGCATTACAACAAGCCTTTCAGAGGGATTTGGCGGCTGAAGTTTTTATTGTCACAGAACTCAGATTGGTAGATCAAGGATGCACACATACTCAAGTGATCTTACATGGAAATACATAACCGAGTAAATGTGGGCAGTCCAAGAGAAATTTGGACATGAGAGAAGTGAGATTGAAAGTGTGGAGGGACATACGATGATCATCGATGCAAATCAGACATTGAATAAGTGTCGAGGAAGGAGTTGACAATGATGGAGTTGAATAATCATGCGCTCTTAATCGAAGGGACTATTGAAGAGAGAACTTGCATTGTGCAGCAGCTTGAGGAAGATCCTCAGAAAAGGTGACAAAAGCTATTATTCTTCGAAGTCTTTAGACAAGTTGCTAAACTTAGAATAAAGAAACCCACATACACAGTACATAGAAAACGTGACAAAAGTTATTATTATTCGAAGTCTTTAGACAAGTTGCTAAACTTAGGATAAAGAAACCCACATAAAAAGATATGCATAAAAAGAAACCCAATTGAGTTCTCAACCAAGAAATCCATAATTCTGAGCTACACAAACACGCACATGGTTGATGTGCTGAGTTTTCTCCCATGATCTAGAAGGAATTTCAACGTCAAGTTCGTCTCTCTTGTGTCAGATCCTTTTAAGAGAAGCCTATGCGGTGCACATAAACACCCGGTGTGCTATGTAAACCCCTGTTCTTGTGGGATAAGGGGGGTCCATGGGTACTTTCTTCTTCCTTGTACAGTTGCAATTTCAAAGTTAAAGTCTAGAGGAGTAGGCCTCGGCTGAACCTCCATTTAAAAAAAAGAAAAAAAAACCCGGTGTGCTCACCTACAACTTTTTGACAATGTGTAAGGCTCCTCCTCTACAACACACTTGGGTTGGGCGGTCTCCTCCACAGTGCAACAATGTGTAAGGCTCCTCCTCTATAGCACACTTGGGTTGGGCGGTCTCCTCCACAGTGCAACAATCTTTTTAATATAGGCCTTTTTGCTATC
Organism: Ceratopteris richardii; assembly: GCA_020310875.1. Taxonomy (NCBI): domain Eukaryota; kingdom Viridiplantae; phylum Streptophyta; class Polypodiopsida; order Polypodiales; family Pteridaceae; genus Ceratopteris; species Ceratopteris richardii. Next base: position 40,653,480 of record CM035443.1, on the reverse strand, counting down.
TGGTTGTGATGAGGTATTCCATTGAACCCCAATATTTTTTGTTATTAGATCCATTAGTCCTTTCACTAAAGAGGCATGAGATGTTATATTAGAGGCATAGCCTAGATGATGTTTGGGGTGGTTTCAAATCCATGGCCAAATTACCTTCAAGGTCTATATGCTCATGTAAACACATGCTATGCTATCCTTTCTCTTAATATAAACCACGGCTTGCGATTCTCCACTCGATAACCCATCAAGAAATAGTGAGATCCATCAAAAGATAGCTAGATCAAGAAGTAATGAGATCCTTTTTTTTTACTAGAGATAGAAATTCATTCTTGAGACATTTATCCATGTATTTTTTTAAATAAAGGAAGTTCGGCTTTAGCCTACTCTCCCGGACTTGTGTTAATTAAAAGAAAAGTACAAGTGAAGGAGACTAGTGCCCATAGGATCCCTTGAATCCCACAGAGCAGGGGTAGCTTTTACAGAGTTTAGATGGAATTTGAAAGAATGTTAATCACCCTCTCATCACCCTCATGTGGGGCCCACTTGGGTTTCAACTTTTTGTTCATCAAAAGGAGCACTTGATGATGCCTGAAGGGGGGATTTCTTGTAGTTCGCGATTCTTTTGCCGAGGAGGATCAGCCATTTCTCAATCCACCACTCTTTGGGGGAGTCGCCAAAGTTATAAGGACATCTTTCCCGCCAGATCTTCCATAGGACCTCCCCTCTGGTGGCATTCCAGAGAGTCACGAAGCAGCCGATCACTTCTCCCAACAGAGCTTGTTTCCAACTAATATTTCTGAAGTCTAATTTTCTTTTCGACAATCTGCTAGAGCCTGTTGGAGTTCGGACAAGTAAAGAAGATGTGAGAAACATCTTCAATGGACCGGTAGCAATGCTTGCACCAGGGAGGCACCCCACAAATTTTGCTAGCCTTTAGGTTGGTCCATATCCCATGATGAAGAATTTTCCATAAGAGGACAGACTTTTTAAGTTCTATGAGAGGGTCCCAGATAGCCATGAGCTTCATGTCCCACAGCAGCCACGTCCACGACAGGCACCCCTTCTTGTTGAGATTAACCTAATAATCAATGGTTTCTTTGATGTTTGGGATTTTTGTTAGGAAATTACCACTGTGCCATCTGAAGCCAAGCAAGCTTGGCGTGTCGTGCCCCATGAGAAGACAAACTTTAAAGCGGTCCCAGGCAAGACGTCTACTTTGCAAAGTATTCCATTCTTCATAGGTAATGCTGACGCTAGGGTCAATATCCTCGAAGTTGATCCACTGGTTGGTATCTTGTTTCCAGAGATGTTTCCATTTTTTGAAGCCTTTGTTCCATAGCCTCTTGTCGTTTTGATGTTCCAAGTTTCCACGAGCTGGATGTCATGGACCGGAAAGCAGATAGAGTCGTTTTGTCTGGTACCAGTCACCCACTTCCAATCTTCACATGTTTTTGTGAAGCTTTTGACTTTATTCCAAATCTTCCATAGCACACAACATTCAAGCCTTTCGAGAAAACCAAGATCGAGAAAAAAAAGGGTCAGAATGTCAAGATTCTTCCAATTTGGGAATACCACAAAATTCAACGTGTTCTTTTTTCTAAAGATCAACTTGGCCCACGAGGCCTCCCCATTGCACCATGCCTTAATCATCCATTTTGTTACAAGATTGTTAGCCATGCACCCAATGTCTAGAATGCCAAGGCCCCTACTATCTCTTTTGCATCACTTCTCTTTGGATGATGCAGATGGACCACTTGATTTTGGACACCCCCTCCTGTTGTGGTCTCCCTTCCAAAGGAAGTTTCTGCAAATACTCTCTAGTTTGGACAACTCTTGCTCTTTTAGTGTCCAACAAGAGAGGAAGTAAATGCGATGAAATGAGGAATGTGTTGATAACCATTGCAAGACTAGTGAGATAGATTTACATACGTCTCCAATAGTTTAACTTGCTTTTGAGTTTGGACGGGACCCAGTTCCACCATTGCTCCATCGAGATACCAAAGCCCAAGGGAATCCCAAGAAGCCCGAAAAGTTTGCCCTCACGAATGTTTTGACACCCATGATCAAAGAGACGGTCATGCTGGATCCCAACAATAGCTCTGAAAGGGGTCTTTGAGTAGTTGATTTCAGATCTAGAGGCTTCATAGAAAGTATCCTAGCACCTCTAAAATGTCTATAGGCTGGTACTATCGTTGTGGAAAAACGTGTTCATATCATCGGCAAAGAGTCTCATGGTGATCTGGCCGTGGTCACGAGGCAATCCGAGCCCTTTGATATTATCTGCTTCCACCTGTTGTTCCACCAACCAGCTAAGCCCTTCTGTGGCAATGGCAAAGAGAAGGGGAGCCAATGGGCACCCTTGTCCAATCGATCTTCTTAGTTTGATCACCTTCGAAAGTCGGCCATTAACATTAATTTGAGTCGACGCATTTCCCAAAAGGGTCGAGATCATCTTGGTGAATTTTTTACTACATCCGAGATCTTTAAGTGACTGCAGAATATAGTTCCATTCCAACCTGTCGTAAGCTTTGTCAAAGTCGATCTTGAGGAAAAGCACATCTTGTCTTGACTCATTTGCAAAGTCTAGACCTTCCCAAATATCTATAATGGCTTCTAAGATTGACTTGTCTTTGACATAACCTTTTTGGTCCTCGCTTAACCACGGTCTTAGATGGCTGGAAATTCTGTTGGCTATGACTTTGGCAATGATCTTATATCCCGTTTGGAGCATTGTAATCGGACGCTAGTTCTCAATTCTGTACTTTTCCCCTTTTTGTGTATTAACTTGATGGTGCCATTGTTGAGACAAGTTGAAAGCATGCCAAACTCGAGCGCTTCTTGCTAGACCAAACAAAGAGGGGTGGCAAACACCAACTTGAAGGACTTAAAGAACTCATTAGTGAGCCCATCCAACCCCGAGCTTTTACCACTAGGGAGGCCATCAATGACTCCAATGATTTCTTCTTCCGAGATATGGGCATCAAGCAGGGAACAAAGGTTTTGTGGGATCCTATGAGAGGATACCCTAGATATGGTTTCCATGCAGTCCCATCTAAGGGGGGAGAGGGGGGTCGAGATCCGCAGGAGTCTCGTAAAGTGCTCTTCAATGATTCGGAAATTTTCTTCTTTTATATTGCATACATCACCATTTGAGTCTAGCAATAAGGGGATCGATTCTCTGTTTTGTTTCCTTTTAAGGATGCAGCACATCTCTTTGGTGGGTTTGTCCGCTTTGCTAGCCCACCATTCCTTAAATAATATTTGCAAATTTTTCCTTTGTATTTCTTCCTCATATCTCAACAACGCTGTGATTTTTCGTACACCCTTTTGGGATTGAGTTTTTCCTTTGTTCACTTCCTCCTCAAGTCTCCAAAGACTATGATATATAGCTTCTCTATGAGTCGGCCGAACAGACTCGAGCATCTTCTTGGTTCTTATCATGATCTGTCACGAATTTTTGATCGCACGTCTCAAACTCTTGGCTCGGGACGAGCAAGAGGCGAACACCTCCTTCCACGCATAAGCAATTTCTTGATGGATGGAGGGGAGAGAGAAGGAAACCATGCAGGCATGAAACCAAGGAGCCTTACAGATTTTGGTGAGAGGTTGGAAAGCAATAATGATCACGTAGTGATCAGATATGGCAAGGTGAGTGCATTGCGAGAGGGAAGGACGGTCCTACTGATGAATAATGTTATGAGCAGTATAACTTCTATCCAGTCTAGCTTTCCTCAAGTCCTTGCGTGCTTGGAGATTCGACCACGAAAAGCTTTCGAGTCTTTGAATTCGACCAAATCCAAGTGTAGCTTGGTTTTGTCCCAAGTTTCTATCTCACGACTATCGATGACCTAGCCCTTGTTGTTGCATCTATCCGCTCGGTCCTCCACCATGTTGAAGTCATTGCAAATTAGTACGTTGTAGGGGAGCGAGTATAAGGAGGCCCAAGTGTCCAGTCTCTCCAGCTCCCCGTTTGGGACGTACATAGAAACTAATGTGAATGGAAAGGGGGCACCAAAGGAAGCACCAATCCATCAATGGCTCTGATCTTCGATGGAGTTCTCAAGATTTTCAAACCGTTGGTTCATACCAATTATCATCCCATCTGATCCCCAAGGGTGCGACGTCGAGATCTAGACATGGGTCGGGGATACCTATCTGAGACTTTTTTGGAGGTCTGCTCCATCAATTTTAGTCTCTTGAATACAGATAAATAGGGTTAAGGCCAATGTCACGAAGCCATTGACGAATGATGGTGGCTCTTGAGGGGTCAGTCAACCCCTTAGCATTTAACGAGATGATGATCATTGTCATAATTTACCCTCTTTGCGGGAAGGGGTCTTATCCTTTCTCCTCTTGGATTCGTCTTTCTTTTTCTTTGGGAGGGTGTCCTGACTTAGTAACTTGTTTTTCCAGGGTATTTCAATAGGTTTTTTTCCCTTGTGGGAGGTCTCTTGTTGAAATGAACATGAGACAGTATCTGGAATAATCGATCCAATGATGGAACTTTTACTATCCATGTTGTCGTTGTTACTAGTGGTAAATTCATCTTCTTTGCTTGTAGTGTAGCCCTCCTGATTGGATTCTTTGTTGTTAGGGAACTTTAGGAATTTGTTGTTGGTGTCCACCTCAAACTAGATGCTATCTGGGTAATCAAGCTCACTAATCTCCTTTTCTAGATTGCAATACAAGTTGTTTGGGGGGGGGCATCAAGAGTACGGTTTCTCTTAGAAGTCACCTTAGGACTTCGTTTCCTTCTTCTTCTCACTTCTCTTGACCCGTTTGAGTCGGTTTCTGGGTTTTGAGAGCCCTTAACTTCCTCTTCATTCACTCGTGGATTCAGGGTCCCATTGATAACTTCAGCTTTTTTGGGCGTTTCTTGTAATTGTTTGCTTTTTTTTCTCAACGGGCACTCTTTGATCTTGTGTCCTTGTTGACCACATCAAAAACACGTGTTAGGTAGATTTTTGTAGTTAATATCTTGTTCCCATACCTCTCCTTCACCCAAGTCCACTTTGATCTTTGAAGGAAGCAGCGAGCTGAGGTCAGCTACGATGCAGATTTAAGGGTGCCACCAAGCATTAAAAGAGTGTCTTGCACCTTCATAAATGAAACCGCCAACATCCTCGTGCAAGGCCAAAGGCTTGCCGATTGGAGAAATGATGTCCCACACAAAGTTGTACAAGAAGTACAGCAGGTTGGTGACCTCGACCTAGAGAGGGTAGCGGAGAGATTTTGATTTGTCGGGAATGAAATCGGGGGATCATCTGAACTGACATAGGGTCACCCGCCTGAGTTGCCAACTTCCAACACTCAGGGCTTGGAATGCCATATCTTCATTCTCAAAGACTAGCAACATATGACTAGCCAGTAGGAACTCACACTTGCTAACAATCAACCCACGAGGGAACCACTCTTTTTAGAGCCACTGGCATACAATTTCAAGCGGCGGCCTAGGGACTAACTCTTGTCCTATGAGACAAACTTTCTTGATCTCTTCTTGCTTTGAGAGGATTGCTGCTCTACTAAGAGAGACCAGGGGAGGCTCAACACCCTCGGAGGCCCCATGAGAGACACAAGATCCCCCCTCCAAAATAGGGGCCCGGTGACCTATGGCCCCTTGGATCGGCGCCAAGTTGCTTAATACGAGGGAGGGGGCCACCGAAGACATGACAGAGACCCCAAACTGCACACCAAAGAAATACTTCCACTTAGGCTTCTAAAGTAAAGTAGAATCCAAGCACCAAAGGATTGAAAAAAAAGAAGAAAACACAGCCGATCGAAAAGAAGAAGCCCTTAACAAGCGAGAGAACGAAGGCCTAAGATGAAGCAAAGGAAGCTTTTCTCGCCATCAAATCCCACTTTGAATCGTTTCGCATTAATCTTCTTAAGTAAAAGTTTTGGATTCTTTTCCCATTAATCTTTTTAAGTAAAATTTTAAGTAAACTCCAATCCTGAGCCGTCGCGATGCGCCTGGAGAGAAGGGATCATCGGTCAAAAATTAAACCACAGGCGACAGACGAACGGACGCTGCCACAACTTCTTGGTGTAGAATCAACAGACGTTGCAATCAACGATGATGGTGTCACACGCTGCCCGCTGTTTCTTTTGGAGCTCCTCTTTGTGCGACTATGGTTTCTTTGTATGCCCCTAACGGGGATTTGGAGAGACGGAACACTTGGGCCTCCTTAGACTCGCTTCCCCACAACGTGCTCATATGTGGTGATTTCAACATGGTGGAGGACCCTATGGACAGATGGATGGGCAAGGGCAGGGTCATCGACAGTCGGGAGAAAGAAACGTGGGACATGACCAAACTTCACTTGGATTTGGTTGAATTCAAAGACTCGAATGGCTTTTCTTGGTCGAATCTCCAAGCGGGCGAGGACCTGAGGAAAGCTAGACTCGACAGATGCTACATTTCTCAGAGTTTTACCCATCAGTGGGGCCATCCTACCATCACGCAACGCACTGACCTCACTATCTCTGATCACTACCCGATCGTTATCACTTTTCAACCTTCCAACAAGATCCGCAAGGCTCCGTGGTTCCATGCCAACGCATCCACCTTCTCTCTCCCCTCCGTCCATCAAGAAATTGCCGATGTGTGGAAGGTGGCATTCGCCTCTGGCCTGGCCCCAGCCAAGTGCTGGAGAAATGCGGTCGACAAGTCTCGTAAGATCATGATCAGAACTAAGAAGATGCTCGAGACTGTGCGGCGGGCTCGCAGGGTAGCTCTCTACCACAGACTCTAGCGGCTCGAGGAGGAAGTGAACAAAGGAAAACACCAAGCCCAGAAAGGTCTCCGAAAAATCAGAGCAGTGTTGAGATACGAGGAAGAAATACAAAGGAAAAACTTGCAAATCTTCTTCAAGGAGTGGTGGGCTGGCAAAGCCGACAAACCCACCAAAGAGATGTGCCGTATCCTTAAAAGGAAACACAACAGAGATTCGATCCCCCTACTGCTAGATCCTCTTGGCAATGTATGCAATTCGGAAGAAGATAATCTTGGCATCATCGAAGGGCACTTCACGAGACTCCTGGGAACCTCGAACCCCCTCTCCCCCCATAGAAGGGACTGTATGGCTGCCATTTCTAGGGTTTCCCCCCGGAGGATTCCACCCAACCTCCACTCCCTGCTCCATGCTCCTATCTCTGAATCAGAAATCATTGAGGTCATTGATGCCCTCCCTCTCGGTAAAAGCCCGGGACCCGACGGACTCACTAACGAGTTCTTTAAATCCTTCAAGCTGGTGGTTGCCACCCCTCTTCGGATGGTTTGGCAAGAAGCGCTAAAGTTTGGTGCTCTTCCTTCTTGTCTTAATAATGGAATTATCAAGTTGATTCACAAGAAGGGGGAAAAGAACAGAATCGAGAACTGGCGGCCTATTACGATGCTCCAAACAGGATACAAGATCATCGCCAAAGTCATCGCCAACAGACTCTCGTGCCACCTGAGATCTTGGCTTAGTGAGGACCAAAAAGGTTTCATCAAAGGCAGGTCTATCCTGGAAACCATTATGGATATTTGGGAAGGTATTCAATTTGCAAATGAGTCTAATCAAGATGTGGTCTTCCTCAAGATCGATTTTGACAAAGCCTACGACAAGCTAGAATGGGACTATATTCTGCAGTCGCTCCAAGATCTCGGATGTAGTCAGAAATTCACCAAGATGATCGCGACCCTTCTTGGAAACGCAACGACCCAAATTAACGTTAACGGCAAACTTTCGAAGGCGATCTATCTTAAAAGGTCTATTAGACAAGGGTGCCCTCTGGCCCCCCTTCTTTTTGCCGTCGCCACTGAGGGGCTGAGCAGACTTGTGGCACATCATGTTGAGGCTGGCAATATCAAAGGTCTCCGGCTGCCTCAAGACCACGGTCAAATCATCATGAGACTGTTTGCTGATGATATGAACGCGTTCGTTCACAATGATAATACTAGCCTGGAGACTTTCTGGAGGTGTCTTGCTACCTTCTGTGATGCCTCTGGATCCAAAATCAACCACTCTAAGACCGCCTTCAGGGCTATTGTGGGACATCATCCTGGCCTTCTCATTGATCATGGCTGTCAAATCATTCCGCAGGGCCAAATCTTTCAACTTCTTGGAATCCCCTTGGGGTTTGGCGTCTCTATGGAGCAGCGATGGAACTGGGTGCTTGCCAAACTTGAAAACAAGCTTAACTATTGGAGAGGTATGCAAATCCATCTCGCTGGACGTGCGATGGTTATCAACACGTTCCTCCTCTCTTCTACCATCTATTTCCTTTCTTGCTGGAGACCGAACGAGCAAGGCCTGTCCAAACTGAATAGTATTTGTAGAAACTTTCTTTGGACGGGCGATCATAACAGAAGGGGGGTGCCTAAGATCAAATGGGCCATCTGCACTAGCCCTAGAGATAGCGGGGGGCTGGGTATCCTGGACATTGGGTGTATGGCCAACAAACTGGCTGCCAAATGGATGATTAAGGCTTGGTGCAATAGGGAGGCCTCGTGGGCCAAGCTGATCTTCAGAAACAAGCATGAGTTGGCCCTCATGGGGTGCCCGAACTGGAAGAACCTCGACATCATGACCCTGCTATTCTCCCCGATCCCCGTCTTCCCGAAAGGCTCCAATCTCGTGTGCTCCCTTTGGAAGGGCTGGAATAAAGTCAAAAGCTTCACAAGAATTAGTGAAGACTGGAAGTGGGCGGCCGGAATCAGACAAAACGACTCTATCTGGTTTCCGATACATGGCATCCGGAGTGTGGAGTCGTGGAACATTCAAAATGCCAAGAAGTTATGGAACAAAGGATTCAAAAAATGGAAACACCTCTGGAAACATGACACCAACAGCTGGATCAACTTCGAGGATATTGACCCTCACATAAACATCTCCTACGAAGAATGGAACACTTTGCAAAGCAGATGCCTCGCTTGGGATCGTCACAAGACTCGCCTTCTCATGGGACACGACACACCGAACGCGCGTGGTCTCAAATGGCATAATGGAAATAGCCTACTCAAAATCCCGAACATCAAAGAAACGACTGACCTCCAGATCAGCCTCAACAAGAAGTGGTGCCTGTCTTGGACGCGGCTTCGGTGGGACATGAAATTCATGGGTATCTGGCACCCACTTATAGAGATTAAGAAGTCTGTCCTCTTATGGCAAATTCTTCATCAAGGAATTTGGACCAACCATAAGGCAAGCAAACTTTGTGGGTTCCCTCCTTGGTGCAAACGCTGCCACCGTGCTATCGAAGATGTCCCACACATCTTCCTTACTTGCCCCAACTCCTACATAATCTGGCAGATGGTTGGAATGAAAATCAGACTTCAGAAACAGCTTAGTTGGAAACAAGTCCTTTTGGGAGAAGCGATTGGCTGCTCTACGGCACTCTGGAACGCAATCAGAGGGGAAGTCCTGTGGAAAATTTGGCGGGAGAGGTGTGCTCTCAACTTCGGCGATCCCCCCAGGGAGTGGTCGATTGAGAAATCACTATTCCTCCTCGGCAAAAGGATTGTCAACAGCAAGAAATCCCCCCCCTTCAGGCACCATCAAGTCCTCCTGTTGATCAACAACAAGCTCAAACCCAAGTGGGCCCCGCATGAGGGCGACGAGAGGGTGATCAACCTTCTTTGTAATGCAACCTAGGATTCAATCAAGCTTCCCCTGCTTTGTGGGATTTGGGGGGTCCCGTGGGCACTAGTCCCCTTCTATTGTACCTTTGTTTCTTAATTTAATTCAAGTCCGGGAGAGTAGGCTATTGCCGAACTTCCTTTATATAAAAAAAAACTGATACATTGATCTTGTCCAGTAAAAGCGACAGCAATGAACCCATCTACCAGTTCACGATGCAAAGTTAGCCAACATTTTTCTTTTTTAATAAAAGGAAGTTTGGCCATGGCCTAATCTCCAGTAAAAGCGACAGCAATGAACCCATCTACCAGTTCACGATGCAAAGTTAGCCAACATTTTTTTTTTTTAATAAAAGGAAGTTTGGCCTAATCTCCCAGACTTTTAATTAAAATAATGAAAAAAAGTTACAGGTGAATGGGACTAGTGCCCATGGGACCCCCCAAATTCCACAAAGCAGGGGACGAGTTTGGTAAGCTAGAGGGCATTACAAATGAGGCGTACAAAACTATCATCTCCTTCATGGGGGACCCATTTGAGTTTCAACTTATTATCTATGAGGAGATAAATACAGTGGTGTCTAAATGGAGGAGATCTTGTCTCGGGAGATTCTTTACCTAGAAGAAAGAAGGATTTCTCAATCGACCATTCCTTTGGGGTTTGGTCAAAGTTGACAGCACATCGCTCCCTCCAAATTTTCCAAAGAGTCTCACCTCTGATGGCATTCCACAACCTAGCAAAGCAGCCAACCACCTCACCCAACAGTGCCTGTTGCCAGTTGATTTGGTTCGAGAGACGCAGAATCCGTGTCACTTGATGCCAGATAACATGGGACTTGAGGCAATCGAAGGGGGTGCCTAGAGGGCCTCAAATGGAGCAATGGTAAGAAGCTATCCACAATTCCCAACTTCAAAGAAAACTTAGATGTTCATCACACTCTTAACAAGGTGTGGTCTCTTTCTTGGACCAGACTTCGATGGGAACTTAAGTTCATGTCGATTTGGCACCCCCTCTAGGCAAGGAAGATCATGTCCGTAGAGAAGGCGGGTAGTTGAGTGGTCCCATGCTGAACACCTGTTTTGAAGAAGAGTCCATTCTTCGAGAGAAATTCTATGTCTTGGGTCTAAGTCTTCAAACCTAATCCACTCGCCGGTCTCTTGTTTCCAGAGCTGTTTCCATTGTTTGTATCCCTTGTTCCAAAGTCGCTTAGCCGTTTGGAGGTTCCAATACTCCACCTCCCTTAATCCGCTGATCGGGAACCAGATAGAGTCATTTTGTCTTATCCCCGTAGCCCACTTCCACTCACCACTGACTCTGATGAATTGTTTGGCTTTGTTCCAACTCTTCCATAAGGAGCACACGAAGCTAGAGCCTTTAGGGGACACCGGGTGGGGGGAGAACAAAAGCGTGTGGATCCCAATGTCCTTCCAGCAGGGAAGACCCACCAAGGTAAGGTCTTTCGAATTTCTAAAGATCAATTTAGCCTAGGAGGACTCCCTATTGCACCAAGCCTTGATAAGCCATTTTGCCGCCAGCTTGTTAGCTAACCCAGTGATATCCAAAATCCCCAAGCCCCCTGAGTCTTTTGAGCTAATACAAGTTTCCCATTGGGGTCCCCAGTCCATAGGAAGTTTCTACAGATCCTGTCCACTTTGGCCAATTCTTTCTCCTTAGGTCTCCAACACGAGATATAGTAAATAATCGTAGAAAGCATAAATGTGTTGACAACCATTGCAGGCCCTGCCAAGTTAGCTTGCATACCTTTCCAATGATTTAGTTTGCTATCCAGTTTGGATAGAATCCAGTTGCACCGTTGGTCCATCGAGATGTTGAAGCCCATCGGAATGCCGAGGAGACGGAAGACTTGGCCGCTCGGGATAACTTGACACCCCTGATCAATCAACAATTGGGGCGGAGGCCCATGGATTGCTCTGAAAGCAGTTTTAGCATGGTTGATTTTTGAACCTGACGCCTTACAAAAGGTATCGAGGTAGTTCCAAAACACCTCAATGCAGTTTCTATCGTTAAGAACAAAGGCATTCATGTCATCGGCAAAGAGTCTAGCGATCATCTGGTCTTGACCAAGGGGTAGGGAGAGACCTTTGAGATTTCTAGCATCCAAGTGATGTTTAAAAAGGTGATTGAGGCCATCCGAGGCGATAGCGAAGAGTAATGGAGCCAGTGGGCAACCTTGCCTGATAGATCTTTTTAAACGTATGGGTTTAGAGAGCTTACCGTTGATGTTTATTCTCGTTGAGGCATTTCTGAGTAGAGTGGAAACCATCTTCGTGAACTTTTGGCTGCATCCAAGATCTTTCAGAGATTGAAGAATAAAGTCCCATTCCAATCTTTCATATGCTTTGTCGAAGTCGATCTTAATGAATATCAGTTCTTGAGCAGACTCCTTGGCAAAAGCAAGGCCTTCCCAAATATCGACAATTGTTTCAAGTATAGATCTACCTTTGATAAAGCCCTTCTGGTCCTCACTAAGCCATGACTTTAAATGACACGAGATTCTGTTGTCGATTACTTTGGCGATTATCTTGTACCCAGTTTGAAGCATGGTAATCGGCCGCCAGTTTTCAATTTTGTTCTTATCTCCCCTTTTGTGAATTAATTTGATGACACCATTATTAAGACACTCAGGGAGGGCACCAAAGGAGAGAGCCTCTTGCCACACAAGACGCAGCGGGGTGGCCACCACGTGCTTAAAGGACTTGAAAAACTCATTGGTGAGTCCATCAGGGCCCGGGCTCTTCCCATTGGGGAGAGAATCAATAACCTCGATAATTTCGTTCTCTGAAATGTTAGCATCCAGAAGAGAAATCATGTTCGGAGGGATTCTAGGTTGAGCAACCCTTGAGATGGCTGCCATGCAATCACGTTTGTGCGGGGAAAGAGGAGTCGAGACCCCGAGAAGATGGGTGAAGTGCTCGATGATGATAGATCTATTCTCAACTTCCGTGCTGCATTCGATCCCATTTTTGTCGACCAAGAAGGGGATGGCTTCCCTAGCTTGTTTTCTTTTAAGGATGTTACACATCTCTTTCGAAGGTTTGTCAGCCTTCGTCGCCCACCAATCTTTGAAAAATATTTGTAGATTTTTCCTTTGAACCTCTTCCTCGAGTCTTAGTCTTCCCCTAATTTTCAGAAGCCCTTGTTGGCATTGCAAGTTACCTTTGTTCACTTCTTCTTCAAGACGTGAGAGCCTCCAATACACCAATTCTCTCCTTTTATTTCGGATATCTCTTATGGCCTTATGCGACCTGATCAAAATTTGTCTAGTCCTTTCCACCGCACTTCTCCAGCACTTAGCCGGATCATTACAGTGGGCAAAAGCCTCCACCCAAATTGTGGAAATTTCTTGGTGGACAGAGGGGAGGGAAAATGACGTCTGGCAAGCTTGAAACCAAGGAGCTTTTTGGAGCATGGGAATCGGTTTGAAGGAAAGAGTAATCGGGTAATGGTACGAGATAGTCAGGTCCATGTGTTGGGAAATCGAAGGAATACCCCACTAGAGGATGGTGTTTTGGTCGATGTAAGATCTATCAAGTCTAGCTTTCCTGAGAGAGTCCCCCAATCGGAGGTTAGACCAGGAGAACCCCTTCATGTCTTTCACCTCAACCAGGTCGAGATGGAACTTGATGTTGATATATTTAGGTAGTGATGTGTGTGAACACTCTAGGATCGCCGGGGCACTTTTTTCCCTCTTTAGGAGGTTTTTTTCCCCCGGCTTGTATATACGCCTATTGCCCTAATGGGCTACTTATCTTTGTACATTCTCTAGTAATACATTCAGTCTTGTGTGTTGTGCTCCAAGCTTCTTCCTCTTCCTTGTGCTGTTCGCGTGCTTCCGCAAACGTCTAACTCCAACAATTGGTATCAGAGCAGGTCGTTGATTCTTCTAGGGCGCCGTCGACACTCCTCCGTTTGCAGTCTCAGATTCGCACAAAATTTGGTGAGCATACTCAGGGTGTTTTCGAGATCAAAACGGCTTCGCTCTGTGGTGCCGAAATCGCGATCTGAGCTCGTTTCGGCCTCCGAACGCACTATCGCAGTGCTTGTGCAGGCTATTTCGTCCTTTTGTGCCAAAGGTATATACCAGTTTCTGTTCGCCAGTTTAAGCGTCTCGAAGTCTGCTACAGGTCTAGCAGAACTTGTCTGGGCAGTTCTGTTCAACTTTTTGAGATACAGTCAATTTTCTGCATCAAGGTATTTTAGTCACCGGCCATGGCTGAAAGCAGTGATGTATTCCGTATGTTAGCTGTTGAGGATAAGTTGGATGGTACCAACTACCCATTATGGGCTTATATGATGCGACATGTACTGGTTGCAAAAGGATTGTGGAACATTATGCAGGGTGTTGAAAGACGTCCTGTTACACCTGTAACGACAGGTACTGCAAATACAGGTGTTGGAGCTGATGAAGATGGTGTCGAAGATGATATTCCGCAGATTCCTGTTCGTGCTGCTGTTTCTGTTGCACCTACTGCAGAGCAGATTCGTTGGGATGGCAGAGATGCCCAGGCACATGCATTGATAGCTTTGTCTGTCAAACGTGCCATTATTCCTCACATTCGCTCTTGCAGAACAGCAAAGGATGCTTGGGATACACTTACCACTTTGTACCAGGCTAGGAATGAGGCTCGTGTTGCTTACCTCCGAAAACAGTTGGAGAGTGAGCACATGAATGAAGGTGATTCGATGGATAGTTTTCTTACAAAGATCAAAGACCTGAAGGAACAATTGATTTCTGCTGATGAGGTTATACCAGATAGCTCACTTGTGCAGACCGTTCTGAATGGCCTTCCTGATTCATATCAGAGTTTTGCCTCTACTCTTCGATTGATGATGAAAGGCAATCCGAATGCCTTGTCATTTGAGGAATTAGTCTCTGTTCTGTTGCAGGAAGATCAGTCCAGGCAGAACAGGTCCATTATGCGTGTTGCAGATCAAGCTTTCTTGGCTAGTCAGAAGGACAAAGGAAAATGGAGCTCTTCTACTAGTAAGCAGAAATCTGCAAATGCTGCACAATCGAAGAACCAGGATAAAGATGAGAAGAAATCAAAAAAGCAGAAATTGTTCTGCAAGTACTGTAAAGGAAATGATCATATTATAAAGAACTGTCCAAAACTCGCTGCTAAAGAGGCAAAGAAGAAAGAGGCTGGAATGGTTGTTGCAGAGGCCTCTACACCAAAAACAGAGTCTGCAAATCTTGTGCAGGAAGAAGAATGGGCGTTTACTACTGTTTGCAGTTTTGACCCATCTTCTCATGATCAGTGCATGTCTGCAGTAGACTCAGATGTTTGGTACTTTGACAGTGGGGCAACCAAACATATTACCTCGCAGCGCAGTTTCTTCTCTTCACTCGAGCCTGCCCCTACAGGGAATACTGTCACATGCGCCAATAACTCCTCTTATCCTGTTATGGGAGTTGGTAAGATCATTCTGACTACTGCTGATGGTAGTTCTTTCACTTTGTCAGATGCTTTATTTGTGCCAGGGATCAAAAAGAACCTGTTATCAGTTTCTGCATAAGCCAAGATTGGCTTGGTTGTGAAATTCGTTGATGACAGGTGTACAGTCCATGATCTCTCAAATGGCGATGTGATTATTGCTTCTGGCATTTTATGTCGTGGGCTGTATAAGCTCATAGACTATGAAAAATCTGTGAATGATTCGGCATGTGCAGTTCATGATTCTCAGGCTATGTCAGATGCAAAGCTTTGGCATGCACGCTTTGGTCATCTGAATTTTGCTAGTTTGTTACGCCTGCAGACATCTGAAATGGTGTCCTCTTTGCCCAAACTTGAGGCACCTGGAAAACATGTTTGTGAAGGCTGTATTTTGGGCAAAATGCAGCGTTCTTCCTTTCCAAAAGATGGTTCAGTTCGGGCTATGCAGAAATTGCAGCTTGTACATAGTGATGTCTGTGGTCCTATGCAGACACCCTCTTTTGGAAATTACCTTTACTTCGTGACTTTCATTGATGATTTTTCCAGGCATGCATGGGTATATCCACTCAAAGCAAAGTCCGAAGTGTTCATGTGCTTCAAACAGTTTTTGGTTTTGGCTGAAAATCTGTCAGCATGTAAAATGGGCACCCTCCGTTCTGATCGAGGGGGGGAATATATGTCTTCAGATTTTAATGCATTTCTGGCTGAACGTGGGATAAAACACCAGTGTACAGTGCCGTATACACCTCAACAGAATGGAGTTTCTGAACGAAAGAACAGGTCACTCATGGAGATGGCGAGGTGCATGGTCAAAAGTCAGGCTTTACCACATAGTTTCTGGCTTGAGGCTGTCATGTGTGCAGCATATGTACTGAACAGGTGTCCCACGAAAGCGTTGCAGTCTATCACTCCATATGAGGCTTGGCATGACCGCAAGCCATCTGTTGCTCATCTGCGTGTTTTTGGTTGTTTGGCATATGCATTAGTGCCTGAACAACATCACAGAAAATTGGATGATAAGGCAGTAAAATGTATTTTTGTTGGGTACAGTTCTGAAAGTAAAGGCTATCGTCTGTATCATCCACAGACTAAACGCATTCTGGTTAGCCGTGATGTTGTCTTTGTGGAAGATGCTATTCAGCCATTGCTTTCATGTACTAAGGAGACATCTGTTAGCTCCAAAGACATGTATGATACTTTGATGCCTCTTTTTACAGGTGGACAGGCTAGCGCTGGTCCTAATGAGGCAACTTCTCAGCCTTTGCAGGTTTCATATGATGATGCATATCATGCCATTTCTGATGCAGATTTACATGATGCACTTGTTGATGAGAGAGCTGATATTGAACAGGCAAAAACTATGCCAAAATGGCTGGTGCAGACTTTGCGTGACAGCAAATTAGATGCACCTTTGTCATATCGTACTCGTTCAGGCTCTCATAGTACCTCCTTTGCATCAGATTGCTATGCTATGGCTGCATCTAGTCTCTGTGATGAGAATGAGCCTGTTTCTTTTGATGAAGCACAAAATTCAGAAAATTGGATGGTTGCTATGCAATCTGAATATGATGCTATAATGAAGAATGGTACATGGTCTTTATGTGACTTGCCTCCTGGCAAGAAGGCCATTGGCACTAAGTGGGTATACAAGCTGAAGTGTAAACCTGATGGTACAGTTGACAGGTATAAGACTAGGCTTGTTGCAAAGGGTTATGCGCAGGAAAGAGGCATTGATTTTGATGAGACCTTTGCACCTACATGTCGTATGACTACTGTTCGGAGCATTTGTGCACTTGCAGCCCATCATGGTTGGAATGTACATCAGTTGGACATTAAAACAGCATTTCTGAATGGTGACTTGCATGAAGAAGTGTATGTTTTTTAGCCCCGTGGCTTTGTGCAGAAAGGGCATGAAAACCAGGTGTGCAGGTTAAAGAAGGCGTTATATGGTTTAAAGCAAGCACCACATGCTTGGTATGAGAAAATACATGCCTATCTGATTGCACATGGTTTTGAGAACAGTCCAACTGAAAGCACCTTATATGTTAAGCGTGCTAATGATGTGCTTTTGATCATTGTTGTCTATGTAGACGACATGCTGCTCACTGGTCCTCTTGAGAAGCATATTGCTGATTTCAAGGCTGATTTGCATGCCTCATTTGAGATGTCTGATTTGGGGCATTTGCATCACTATTTGGGCATTCAGTTTATGCAAGTTGATGGTGGAATGGCTTTGTGTCAAACGAAATATATTGACACATTATTGCAGCGTTTTGGCCTTGAAGACTGTAAGCCTATTGCCACTCCTATGGAGACAGGTTTACGATTGAGTCTTCATGATGCTGGAGATGCATTTGATGCTGTTCTCTATCAGCAGGCTGTTGGATGCTTGATTTACTTATGCATTACTCGGCCAGATATTCAGTTTGCTGTCTCACAGATGAGCAGGTTTATGCATTGCCTAGGAGTCACGCATTGGAAAGCAGTTAAGCGCATCTTTCGCTACTTGAGTGGTACTCGGCTACTTGGGTTGTTTTATCCCAAAGGGGGATCACTACCGCCAGATTTGCATGCTTTTTCTGACTCAGATTGGGCTGGTTGCTATGACACTCGTGTGTCCACCAGTGGTTTTTGCTTCATGCTTGGTAGCTCATGTATATCTTGGTTGAGCAAGAAGCAGCCTACTGTGGCCACTTCCAGTTGTGAGGCTGAGTATAGGGCAGCTTTCACAGCGACTGTTGAGTGTGTGTGGCTCAGACGCCTTATGGCTGATTTGGGTGTTGGCCAGTCTTCTGCCACCACCATCTTCACTGACAGTCAGAGCGCATTGGCAGTTGCGAGGAACCCTGTGTTCCATGCTCGCACTAAGCACATTGAGGTGCATTATCACTATGTCAGGGAGAGGTTCTCTGCTGGGGAGATCAGCTTGGCATATGTGCCCACGCAGGAGAACATTGCAGACCTTTTCACGAAGGCTCTGCCTAGGGAGAAGTTTGAAGCTTTCCGCAAAGCTTTGGGCTTACTTCCTTTTGTGGAGTGATTTCCACATAGCTCGGCACTTCCTTATACATGAGTGCCAGCTCCTTGTTCATCGCATCACTCCCAGGGGGGATTTGTTGATATATTTAGGTAGTGATGTGTGTGAACACTCTAGGACCGCCGGGGCACTTTTTTCCCTCTTTAGGAGGTTTTTTTCCCCCGGCTTGTATATACGCCTATTGCCCTAATGGGCTACTTATCTTTGTACATTCTCTAGTAATACATTCAGTCTTGTGTGTTGTGCTCCAAGCTTCTTCCTCTTCCTTGTGCTGTTCGCGTGCTTCCGCAGACGTCTAACTCCAACACTTGATTTTATCCCAAATCTCTTTTTCCTGACCGTCAATAATTTTCCCCTTGTTATTCCAATGGTCCTCAGGAAATTCAACCATGTTGAAGTCCCCGCAAAGCGAAATATTGTGAGAGAGGGAGTGAAGGGAAGTCCAAGTGTCGATTCTTTCCGTCTCACCATTAGGGGCATAAATTGAGACCATAGTGAATTGATTAGGTGGCCCGATAGAGGCAGCAATCCACCGATGATTCCGATCTTCACAAGTCGATATCAATCTACCGGACCAAGAGTGACCAATACCGATGGCAGCACCCCCCGCCCCCCTAGGGTGCGAAGTCGAGAGCCAAAGGTGGTTCAGAGAAATGCGTTTAAGCCATTTTTGGAGATCCTCTGCGTTGATTTTAATCTCGTGTAAGCATATAAAGTCAGGGTTGAGGCATTTGTCTTTGAACCATTGACCAAGAATCGCCGCTCTTGAAGGGTCCAACAAACCCCTGATGTTTAGCGAAGTGATTTTCATTATTGATGGTTGCCCTCTTTGAGGGGAGGGACCCGAACTTTTTTCTTCTTCTGATCTTCTTTTTTCCTCCTAGCTTCTTGATTTAGGATCCTAGTCTTGAGGGGGCTCTTCCAAGGCATGCCTGACGGTTGTTTCCCTTTAAGCTTTGACTTCAGTTGAGGTAAGCTTGGCAAGCAAACCGGAAGAGTAGGGCCAACATGTTCATTGTCGACGACCTCACAAACTTGATTGTTTCTGTCGCTTTTGAATGCAGCAATTATTGTTGTTTGTCGTGAATGGTGTCTTCTGCATCACACTCTAGAAAGACCATAGACCTTTGGGGGGTCCCATGGGCACTACTCCCATTCACTTGTAACTTTCCTCCTTTATTTTAATTAAAGTCCAGGACTCCAGGAGAATATGCCAAGGCCGAACTTCCCTTTATTAAAAAAAAAAAGAACCATAGACCTTTGATTTTATCTATGAGTTGTGGGTGAGGAGTTATCATTTATCCATGTATTGATTGGAGATTTGTAGCAATTTTAATGCACTTAACTACTTTAGATGGTCAAACTTTTCTATCACGATCCAAGAGTATGGTATGAGATGAGATTTTTGCCATATATAACATGTCCATTCCCTAAAATTGGCCCAACTAAGACTATGGTACGAGATGAGCTTTTTACCATATCATATCTCCATTCCCTGAAATGGGCCTAACTCAGGGTAGAATTATTTTAGGAATCGGCCACCACAAAATGGTTTTATGAAGAGACCCGAAGATCAACCGGGCCGGCCTCGTGAGAGGGTAAGCATAAGCGTATATAACAACTTGAGACCTTTTTAGATATGGGAAAGCATCCAGAAGTGATGGACCGACCTTGAGCCCATCTTGAGAGGTGGTTTGAGGTGCCATCTAAAAGCCGTCCAAAGATAGCCCTCATGGTGAGCAGCTAAAACCAATGTTTTCCACAATTTCAGGTCATACGTTCCATCCTCATGGAGAGGAGGCCATATCAGATACTAAGCACTTGTAGAGAGGTTGGAGAAGCATTCCTATTATCGAGCATCTACTTGACTCGAGAGTTGACAAGAGGCCAATGTCGAATTCAGGGAATATAGGCTTCAACACATATGCTTCATAGTGCATCTTCACCATGGGGTCATGAGGACTCCACTCCATGTCCAAGACATGGGAGAAGCTCAAGATCCATCTTGAGATTCTTAGTCTCAATTTTAGCCATCACCCCTGAGTTGCTCACCATGAGGATACTAAGTGTGTAGATAACCAAAGGAAAAGGGAGTTACTCTTAGAACCCTTGCTAATACTTGGCTAGTGTCCTTGTCAACCCGAAAAAATTGTGACATGATATGCAAGCAAACTATGATGATGTGTAGTGGAAAAGTCTACATAAAATAAAGATGTGAGAACATTACATCTCATAGTAATTGTGTAAGCAAAATAAAGCGAATTACTTAGATGTACACAAGCTCGCATGAGCCATCCACTGTGTTGCTCATGTTAAGGTACTCCTTTGATGAGAAGATCAAGTTGAATAGTGTGACAATGCACCACTTATGAAGCTCTACAAGGTCTAGGTCACATCTAGTCCCATAATCCTTGCTTTAGAGTTCTTTGTTCTCATGAGTCTTTAGATCTTGTGACTTCTACCTTTGGTTTGTCGAAGATTTTCTCCTAAGTCTAAGTTCACTTGAACTTTGAAGCACAACCTTGCACATACCTGAAAAGGCCAACTAAAGTGAACTCCAAAACAAGATCTTGAACACAACCTTGCACAAATCAAATTGGCAAAGTCTGTTTCCTCTTGCCCAAATCTTATGAAGCACCATCCCTCTAAGCAATAGGGATCAAAACATAATCTGCTTCAAAGGTTGATTCCACAAACATAGGCAGAGTATTTCAAAGTCCTTGGTGCAACTCGAGTCCTTCAAATATCCCTTAGAATTGTCCCACTTGAAAGAGATTTGTCTCAGAAGTGACTCACATAGGCCTGCATGCCTAGATATGAGTCTTTGTTTTAGAAAGAGAGTAGCATCTTCCCCCACCACTCAAGAGCTAATGTCCAAGTAGCTCACATAGTGCCCCTTGTTTGGAGTTGATCCTTTGTGTATGGCACATTGACTCACATAGGCCATCTATAGAGAACAACCACTTTAGTATCATCTAAGGCTTGAAATAACAAGTGTGCCAGATAAGAAAAGTCACTTCAACATGTGCTTCCTCCATGAAGCAGATCTTGGGTTTTCACCAAAAGGCTCTAGCTAACACACCTTGCCATAGACCCAAAGGCCAACTGCCACTTGACTTAACAAGCCTTCACTTTGCCCCCTACATGGAGTAGGTCTTTGCGTTTGCACATGGACTCACAAGAGGCCTTGTTGTCAAGAATTGAGTCTTTTTCCCACTATTTTTTACTTTATTTTTTAATAAAGGAAGTTCAGCCTTAGCCTACTCTCCCGGACTTGAATTAATTAAAAGAAAAGTACAAGAAAAGGAGACTTACCACAGAGGTGTATGTTGTCCATAAATCAATAGGTCCCCTTTCAATAGAGCAGATATGTAATGAAGTACATGAGTGAAAATCCCCACAATGGCCACTTGAAAGGACTCACTTGATTTCCAGTGAGATCTCCCTATCGAGGAAGATTTTGGCATGTGGTCATGAAAGGAATAGAATCTTAAACCCATGGTTTGAGTCCCTTTGCCTTGAGAAGAAGAAGCTTGAGTTGTGCATCTGAATTGGAAGATGACTCCAAGGTTGCATAGTCCTTTTTGAAGAATCATCCGGCTTTGATTGGTTGCATGATCCCCTATGTAGAGTCATTCAGCTTCATTGTTACTATGATTAGCACACCTCTTAATAGGAAGACTTGAGTTGGAATGATAAAAAAAACAACTGAGGCCCGTAGAGCCAAATGGTGCAAGTGAGGCCCACAAATAGACATCCCAATAAATAGGATGCCCGAAAGACACAAATAGATTCTACCAAGGTAACACCAAGGCATTGGACTAGACCCACTGCACTAGGATGGTCAAAAGTACCAACAGATCAACCCAAGGCCTACACAGTAGTAGGATGGTTGAGGGGAACAAGAACAACTCGAGGCATGTGTCCAAAATCACAAGACAACCAATGAGGATAAAGGGGTGCACCTCTAAAACTTGAAACTTTTATCTTTCACTTGAGTCCATCACTGTAACCTTGGCATCGGTCCAGACGAAAGACATATGTAAAAATGTGGCTTATACTATGTATGCCACCGAAGAGTAGGTCGAAATGAAGGGCTACAAATTTGTACATTGAACTTCCTGTGAAATATTCTCCACTAGCCAAAAAGTGAAACGTACCAAATGAAAATTGATGTATCTCTGATTCGAAGACACCATTTGGCAGCGAAGGTGGCTGCCCATAGAAAAATGTGTGATGTATATGCCCGCAAAGACAATCCACTTCAAACTACTTCCATGTGTGAATGCAAACAATATGATGTGACTAGCAAAACAAGCTCGAATGCAAGCCAACGAAGCGGTCCAAAGTTGGTACGAGCTAAATTTCAACATGGCTATTATGTCCAAGCCGTTCACCTTGTGATGAAGACCCACTCACATGCAAGCCTATACCGAGTTGATACATGAGAGTCTCAGGACTAGATGTTTTGGTCTTGTCTTTGTTCTTGATTGTCCACATGCTCTTTGAAGTGATAGGAATTGAAAAACGGGCATACATAACCCGCAAGTCTCATGAAGCTTGATGATGAAGGTTCTGTTTTCCTCAACAATGACATGCCCATCAAGATTTTGAGTTCATGCGGTTACAAGAAGAAGTGGGGCCAAATCCTAGGAGAACTACACTCCTCACGAGCATGCACATTGCAATGGCAGATAAGTTGAAGATAAACTTAGAGTAAGCTGTCCCAAAATGAAAGGTAGATGGGGATCCATCTCACGACGAGGCCACATGGGAAGGAGTGTGTTCGCACCAAGCTAGGATGCACTTAACCAGACACTTGGGGATGCCTCTAACTAGGGAGACAAGTGCCTATGGAGGTAGCCCGAAAATCCCCAATAAGGAGCCTTACCAGGGTTGTTACCATAGTGACACACCACTAGGAGACATTCCAAAAACATGTTAAATGGAAGTGTGGAGGCTATTGCCTTCAAACCAAAATCTTGCCCAAGAGGTTGAAGTTTATTTTCCATGAAGAGGGAGAGCCAACCGAAGCATGAACTCGACCCATTTGGTTTCCTTTGAGTCATGTGGGAGAGACCAGTGGAAGCATGAAGTAACCTTGCCACACAACATTTTGCCTTGAAGATATGGGTATGAGCTGGCCGAAGCAAGAACTCACCCCACTTACTTGAAGCCTTGCCAAAGAGGCACGAGCAAGCCAAAGCATGAACTCGCTTAGGTTGAAGATGGCCTTGCTTATGGAGTACAAATCCACAAATGCACTGGTCCAACTCACTTAGATAAAGTGCTTGAAGAAGAGGCATGGAGTGGCCAAAGCAGGAAGTTCAGCCCATGTGGTGTTTGTTATTGCTGATGAGAATTGATTGATCAAAGCACAAGTCTAGCTTGCATGATGTCTCCTTTTGGTGATGGACATGGACATGTTGAAGTGCAAGTCAAGCCCACATGATTCCTTGTTGCTGATAGGCATCGACCAGCTAAAGCACAAGTCCAACCCACAAGATGTGTTGCACTTGAAAGATGAAGCGAGGATCAACTCAAGTCATGGACACCACCCCTCTTGCATTTTCCTTGTGCCAATATGCAAGGAGAAGAGATTCGACCAAAGCACGCACCTGCCTTGTGTAGTTCCCCTTTGTAGATGAGGGAACCATCTGAAGATTGCACTCGCCTTGTGCAGAATGGTTTGTGACTAAGGGAGTTCCATGAATTTTTTGTCACCTACGAAGTGATGAATGGAAAAACCCGTGACGTCTCACCCAAGCTAACATTTCCATGCCAACTGTGAGTGTGTATCCAGTGCATTCCATGTTCCATCATACCCTCACAAACACCCTCAGGATGGGAGCTCTGATACCAAGTGTTATGAAGAGACCAGGACATAAAATGGGCCTGCCTCATGAGAGGGTAAGCAAAAATGTATATGATGAGTTGAGGCCTTTTGAGATATGTGGAAGCATCTAGAAGTGATCTTGGACCGATCCACGACTCATCTTGAAAGGTTTCTTGAGGTGCCATTTGAAAGCCGTCCAAAGCTAGCCCTCATGGTGAGCAACTAGAATCAACGTTCTCCACCATTTTGGGTCATAGGCCCCATCCTCATGGAGAATAGGCCATATCTGATACCCAACTCACAAAGAGGTTGGGGAAGTATTTCTGTTAGCAGGCATCTACTTGAATCGAGAGGCTGATGTTGAATCCAAGGAAAATAGGCTCAACACATATGCTTCATACCGCGTCGTTGACAGGGGGTCATGAGGACTCAACTCCATGTCAGAGACATGGGAGAGGCTCAAGATCAAGCTTGGAAGTCTTAGTCTGTGTTTAGGCTATCACCCTTGAGGTGCTCACCTGTAGAGCACAACAAATGATATATCATGCGTCATTTGAGAATTGGGTGGACAAATAGGCATTTGTAGGGTTGCAAGTCGATATGGTTGTGTGTTGGCTCACTTTAAGTGACAGATAGATATAGAGACATAGATCTATATATAGATAAATAAATGATAGATAGATGGATAATTGAATGGATATATAATTGAATGGATATATAATTGAATAGATAGATAATATAGATGGATAGATCTACATATAAATAAATAAGTGATAAATGGATAGATAATTGAATAGATAGATAGATGGATACATAGATAGATGGCAAAGTGCATGGATAAATTGATTAATATATAGGTAAATATAGATAGATAAGTATATATGTATATGAATAATTTCATGCTTAGAAATATGGATAGAGAGTTAGATAAGTAGATTTATAGTTAAATAGAAAAATTTAATTATCATCTTGAAGTGAATTTATGTAACTACTAAGAATGTAATATTCAAAGAATCTGACATACATAATAGTTCTTATACACTCACTGCACTATGTATGATTGTTGTCACATGAGTGTATATAAATATTGTGATAGTAAGAGTCAAAGAATAAGACAATCAGAATCGTTTCTATACGCTCTGCAACCTACACTGTAATTATGCTAACACAAATCTAAGTGAATATTGTGAGAGTAAGAGTCAAAGAATTAGACAATCAGAATAGTACTTATACACTCCCTATTCTATAGAGAGAGTAAGAATCGAGGTGCTCATTCAAGTAATCTCAATAGATCTATTGCTTAGTGCTATACTATTGTGAGAGTGAGAATCGATGTAGCGAGTCAAAGAATCATAGTACTGGTTTATTTTAAATTTGACTCATTAAAGTTTACAAGTAAGAAATGTTTTTGCAAGCTGAACATGCATATTGTTGATGATTAAAATACATAAACCAATCACATAAATACAAATCATACATATGTAAGAGACACATATGAAAATTATAACATATGCATGACACATAATGAACACAACAATAAAATAGAAAGTAAATGAAAAGTAGAGCAATACTTGAATGATATGATGTGGAAAGGGCTCTAAGATTGATATGGTAGTAGTAGAGCTCTATGAGCTTGTCAAGAAGCATGTGGAATCAGTTTTTTGATCGAATGAAAAAATATATATTTTTTTGCTTAGAAATAGCTTTTCGATCAAAAATTTATGTGTATTTGATTTTTTGTTCGCATTTATTTGGAAATCCCTGAATCAAACAAACACCTTTGGTATTTTTCTATTATTCAATCGAATAGATGCAGCCTAGCTTGATGCAATATTAGTTCTCAGCCCATATCTCTTCATTTGTAACACTAAAATTTCTAATTCTCTGTTTCTACTTTCTACTTGCAAGCTATAGACAAACACATAGATGGTAGACTGAAAGGAAAGCATGAATATATATAAATTTAAAACGGGATTATTACGTGCATAAATGGGAGTCTTTTATATAGTCAATGGCCATCTTGGTAGCACAAAAAAAATTATAAAAAAATGTTAATGATAGTCAAAAGACAAATGATTGGGACCGAAAGACATGGACTCAAGACCTAGAGGGAAATCTATAATGACGTTCATATCTGGTTGACGGGTTTGAGCAACTATTTTGGGAATTTCCTCCCCTAAGTGGATTAGGAATCACATCTATGAGAATCTATGAACTAATAGATCTAGAGAAGATAGGAAAGCTTGTATACCTTGATAAATCTAAGAAAAGATATGAGAACTCAAAGAGTTATGTAGAGAAATGTGCACATACCTAGGACAACCGTAATGCCCCATAAAGAAACCAACCATGGATACGGAGAAAAATATAGGACTGAAAGGAGATCAAGGGAACTAAAATTTCAATTATTAATCTATCTATCATTTATTTATCAATAAATAGGTCTATCTGTCTATAGTTATCTAGCTATTCAATTATTTATCCATGCAATTATTCATTTTGTCTATCATTTATTTATTTATTTATTGATGTACCTATCCGAACACTTACTGATTTATCTATTTATATGTGTACTTAAATTGTATTAAAGTATCTATCATTTTTATGAGTCTTATTTTTTTATTATTGCTTTTATGAAATAGATTAGTACTTAAGGAGTTAATGTCAATCAAAATTTTAATTTTAATTTTATATTTGCACAAATGGAAAGTAAAATAAATAAGCATGAGCAAAAGTTTTTGGAAGAGTTTGTCTGCTTGTACATGTATGGAATGCAAGAAGACCAAATCACAATAGCAATTGATATATCAAATTACAAGGATTTCATCGAATAGCTATCTAGAATAGCATAATCAACATTGAAGATAAATTTGGAAGTGTATCAGGAGGGCACAAGTACTAGATGAACAAATGTCCAAAGAGCTCACTCGCATCTTTCGACAAATAGTGGAAGTAGCAAATCATTGGTATTGGATATCACAACGATTCTAGGATTTATCGATACAATCAAATTTGTCAATTTACATTACCAAACGATGAAGAGAGGAAAGAGAGTGAGATTTGACACTAGTAAACAAGTAGAGAGACCAATGATAGCAACAACAGTAGATCCATATGCAAAAGATATACATGTGAATATGGGAGATCAAACATCCAATAACCTCTGTTTGCTCCCTTTAATCTCTTCATTTTGAGGATGAAGCTCTTGTGGGGAAGGACAATATGGAAGGATCCACAAAGTCAAAATAACCCACCCAAGATTCATCAACAAAATTAATGGAGAGACACGAGAGAATGAAGCTATGAATGAATGACTTATAGACACGAGAGAATGAAGCTATGAATGAGGCAACCATTTTACCTATTATGCATAGTGGAATAATCAATCCACTTGCATTAGCTAGACATCATAGTAAAATCCCGTACCTAATTTTCAGATTATGGAATGGTGTTACCTTGGACATGTGGCTCCAGAAAATAAAAAAAGAGTATTTAAATCTACCATGAAGAAAAAGTATCAAAGACACACAAGGAGATATAGAAATAATGAAGACATACTTGGAAATTAATCAATGGATTACTACAAATAGTTTCATTCCTACACACTTGTAATATTTCACATAATGATCTCCATCTAGGCAAAACAGTGTTGCATTTTGAAGGCGAGTATTCTTATATCGGACTATGTGACTTTAGAGGAGAAACATATTTGCCCACAAAGTAATGTTTTCAAAAGCCACCTTATCTCAAAACATCAACTAGAAATGAGTGGAGTCAAAAGTATTGGTGGATTACACCAGAATGCATACCAAGTAGCCCTCCACACTACAAGAAATAGGGGGGGCATAGCGATGCCCCCGAATTGAAAAAAAAATGAGCACCGTTGCTTTTGTGATGCTAGCATCGCATAAGCGACGGTCGTATTTTTGGATTTTTTTTTCGCGCATTCATCACATAAGCGATGCCTGCGTCGCTTATGCGACACTAAATGAGTGTGTCACAAATAGCGTCGCTAATTAGCGACGCTATTTGCAACATTGGCAAACTAGATAGCATCGCATATGCAACGCTCTGGAATGTTAAAAAAAAAAATCGATTTATCCCCACACATTTGTGCCGGGATTAACACGCGATAGCAATAAGAGAACGGGAGAGAGAGAGAGGGAGAGCGAGAGAGAGAGAGAGAGAGAGAGAGAGAGAGAGAGAGAGAGAGAGAGAGAGAGACGCATCTCATTGAACAGGTATGTGCACACACACACACTTACACGCACATACATATGAATACACACATAGACACACACACACACACATACACATAGACACACACACATACACACACAAATACACACACATATACACATATACACACATAATGTTGCATACACACATGCACACACATATACATATACACATACACACACATACACACATACACACACATACACACACATACACACACACACATACACACACATATATGCATACACACACACATAGAAAGAAATGCACACACATACACATACATGCATACATATGCATACATATGCATACATAATGCATATGCATATGCGTACATACCGACATACTTACATGCATACACACACATATGCATACATAATGCACATGCATACATACACATACATAATGCATATGCTTACATAATGCACATGCATACATACACATACATAATGCATACACACACATATGCACACATAATGCATACATAATGCATACACACACATATGCATACATACATGCATACACATACACACATACACACACATAGACATACACACACATAAACAGATACACACTCATAGACACACACACATACACATAGATGCGCACACACATACACATACACACATAATGATGCATTCACACACATATACATGCATACACACATACACACACATACACACACATACACACACATATATGCATACACACACACATAGAGAGACATACACACACATACACATAGATGCATACATATGCATACATAATGCATATGCATATGCATACATACATACTTACATGCATACAAAATGCACATGCATACATACACATAAATAATGCATACACACACATATGCATACATAATGCATACACACACATATGCATACATACATGCATACACATACACACATACACACACATAGATACATACACATACATAAACACATACACACTCATAGACGCGTAGTGACACATACACATAGACACACATACACACACACATATATACACACACGTACACACATAGACATATACACACATAATGATGATACACACACATACACATGCATACACATACATATGCATACATACATGCATACACATACATATGCATACATACATGCATACACATACACACATAGACACATAGACACATACACACACATGCACATAGACACACACACACATACACACACATATACACACACATGTACACACATAGACACATACACAAATAATGATGCATACATACACATGCATACACACATACAGACACATATACACACACATATATGCATACAGACACATAGAGAGACATACACACACATACACATACATGCATATTGCATATGCATACATACATACTTACATGCATACATAATGCACATGCATACATACACATACATAATGCATACACACACATATGCATACATAATGCATACACACACATACACACATATGTATACATACATGCATACACATACACACATAGACAGATACACACACATAGACACATACACACACATAAACACATACACACTCATAGACACGTAGCGACACATACACACAGACACATGCACATACACACACATATACACACATACAAACATACACACATAGACACATACACACATAATGATGCATACACACACATACACATGCATACACACACATATGCATACATACATGCATACACATACACACATACACACACATAGATACATACACATACATAAACACATACACACTCATAGACGCGTAGTGACACATACACACACATATATACACACACGTACACACATAGACATATACACACATAATGATGATACACACACATACACATGCATACACATACATATGCATACATACATGCATACACATACACACATAGACACATAGACACATACACACATACACACACATGCACATAGACACACACACACATACACACACATATACACACACATGTACACACATAGACACATACACAAATAATGATGCATACATACACATGCATACACACATACAAACACATATACACACACATATATGCATACACACACATAGAGAGACATACACACACATACACATACATGCATATTGCATATGCATACATACATACTTACATGCATACATAATGCACATGCATACATACACATACATAATGCATACACACACATATGCATACATAATACATACACACACATACACACATATGTATATATACATGCATACACATACACACATAGACAGATACACACACATAGACACATACACACACATAAACACATACACACTCATAGACACGTAGCGACACATACACACAGACACATGCACATACACACACATATACACACATACAAACATACACACATAGACACATACAAACATAATGATGCATACACACACATACACATGCATACACACACATATGCATACATACATGCATACACATACAGACATACACACACATAGATACATACACATACATAAACACATACACACTCATAGACACGTAGTGACACATACACATAGACACACATACACACACATATATACACACACGTACACACATAGACATATACACACATAATGATGATACACACACATACACATGCATACACATACATATGCATACATACATGCATACACATACACACATAGACACATAGACACATAGACACATACACACACATGCACATAGACACACACACACATACACACACATATACACACACATGTACACACATAGACACATACACAAATAATGATGCATACATACACATGCATACACACATACAAACACATATACACACACATATATGCATAGAGACACATAGAGAGACATACACACACATACACATACATGCATATTGCATATGCATACATACATACTTACATGCATACATACACATACATAATGCATACACACACATATGCATACATAATGCATACACACACATACACACATATGTATACATACATGCATACACATACACACATAGACAGATACACACACATAGACACATACACACACATAAACACATACACACTCATAGACGCGTAGCGACACATACACACAAACACATGCACATACACACACATATACACACATACAAACATACACACATAGACACATACACACATAATGATGCATACACACACATACACATGCATACACACACATATGCATACATACATGCATACACATACACACATAGACACATACACACACATAGACACATACACACACATAAACACATACACACTCATAGACACACACACATACACATAGACACATACGCACACATACACACATATACACACACACATACACACATAATGATGCATACACACACATACACATGCATACACACATACAGACACATACACACACATATTTGCGTACACACACATAGAGAGACATAAACACACATATACATGCATGCATACATAATGCATATGCATATGCATACATACATAATTACATGCATACATACACATACATAATGCATACCCACACATATGCATACATAATGCATACACACACATACACACACATATGCATACATACATGCATACACATACACACATAGACACATACACACACATTGACACATACACACACATAAACACATACACACTCATAGACGCACACACATACACATAGACACACACACATACACACACATATACACACACACATACACACATAGACACATACACACATAATGATGCATACACACACATAATGATGCATACACACACATACACATGCATACACATACATATGCATACATACATGCATACACATACACACATAGACACATACACACACATAGACACATACACACACATAAACACATACACACTCATAGATACACACACATACACATAGACACCAACACACATACACACACATATACACACACACATATGCACATAGACACATACACACATAATGATGCATACACACACATACACATGCATACATACATACACACACATATACACACACATACACACACATATATGCATACACACACATAGAGAGACATACACACACATACACATACATGCATACATAATGCATATGCATATGCATACATACATACTTACATGCATACATAATGCACATGCATACATACACATACATAATGCATACACACACATATGCATACATAATGCATACACACACATATGCATACATACATGCATACACATAGACACATACACACACATAGACACATACACACACATAAACACATACACACTCAGACACGAGTAGCGAGACATACACATAGACACATACACACACACACACATATACACACACACAAACATACACACATAGACACATACACACATAATGATTCATACACACACATACACATGCGTACACACACATATGCATACATACATGCATACACATACACACATAGACACATACACACACATAGACACATACACACACATAAACACATACACACTCATAGACACACACACACATACACATAGACACAGACACACATACACACATATACACACACACACATACACACATAATGATGCATAAACACACATACACATGCATACACACATACAGACACATATATGCATACACACACATAGAGAGACATACACACACATAAACATACATGCATACATATGCATACATAATGCATATGCATATGCATACATACATACTTACATGCATACATACACATACATAATGCATACACACACATATGCATACATAATGCATACACACACATACACACACATATGCATATATACATGCATACACATACACACATAGACACATACACACACATAGACACATACACACACATAAACACATACACACTCATAGACGCACACACATACACATAGACACACACACATACACACACACATACACACATACACACATAGACACATACACACATAATGATGCATACACACACATACACATGCATACACACATACACACACACATACACGCACATACATACACATACACATGCATACATACACATACTTAATGCATACACACATACATATGTACAAGTATATATATTGATTTTTAACCCATTTTGTTTTATATGTTACGTATTATGGATCCTAGTAGAGAGAAAAAGGCGAGACTTACTCTCATAAAAATTCTTATGAGAGCAAGAGTTCCGTCTGATACTCTAGGGGCCATCATGCATGATTACTCAGAGATGTCTGATGATGAACTGGACTATACGATCCAGATGCTTACCCAGCAATCAGAGGAGGGCTCTTCTGCGGCTCCACATGCAGGAATACAGCTATCTGCTCATAGGTATGTTTTTTTTCATAAACTTTTTTAATGATATTATAAGACTTATTTTTATTTATTTTATCTATCTATTTTCAGGACACCTATACCACCTCCAGATCGTGATAGCAGA
The DNA here is from genome assembly GCA_020310875.1 of Ceratopteris richardii. Taxonomy (NCBI): domain Eukaryota; kingdom Viridiplantae; phylum Streptophyta; class Polypodiopsida; order Polypodiales; family Pteridaceae; genus Ceratopteris; species Ceratopteris richardii. The sequence continues at coordinate 40,619,866 of CM035443.1, read as the reverse complement.
GCAGAGTTGCCTATGAGGACATGCATAGGCACCTTAGGACTAGAGTGCGATATAGAGCCAGAGGGGAAGATTGTGTACATAGGGAATGGATTGGAGTTCAAGAGAAGAATGCGGGCATTATGCGACTCTTACCTGCACCTTGTCCACTTACCGTGGAAGTAAGTATAAATTTTACATATAAATTGAAATAAATATCTTATGTTTTATTTACATTTTTTTTTTTGTAGTGAGCATGATGAGAGAGATAAAAAATACGTACTTAGTTCACTTGAGATAGAGTTTGGGACATGATGGTCGCTTAAGTGGTGTCTAAAAGAGATGTGGACACTTATGGCTCATTGTCACGATAATGCACAGTATGCTTTGCTTTTATGTATATATATATGTGGATATGAGTATGTGTGTTTATGTATGTATGTATGTATATGAGAGAGAGAGAGAGAGAAAAGAGTGAGACTAGAGGTACAAATACACACATACACACACATATACATCATACATGCACATTTACACACATATACACATACATGCACATTCATACATACACACACATACATGCACATTTTTACACACACATACACATGCATGCAGTTACACACATATAATGAATACACATAGACACATACACGTACTCACACACACGTACACATACTCACATACACATACACATGCATAATCATATGTACACACACATAGACTCATATAATCATATTTACATGCATATATACATATACACATGCATATATACACACACACAACACATGCATATGCACATATAGATACACATACATACACAACACATGCATACACATAAATAAATAAATAAATCCTATTTCAAAAATCCTAAATTGAAAACACTAATTTTGATATTAGGGTTTTAAAACCCCTAATTTAAAAACTCTAATTCAACCTTTTAGCCATATGTTTGAAGTATATGCACACATTGCATCTATTCCTCCGACGTCCTACTAAAGAGATGTCTCTCCTCCCAACCTTATGCCTCTATATATAACTACTCGAATCAATGAGGATCATAATATATATAAAGATATATATACATCATGTAGATACACATACATAAATATAAAATGGAGTAGATATATTATGCATCACACATACATACCTAAATGCACACATAAATATATATATACATGCATACATATTTACATGTACACATTTACACATAGACATATATACATATATACATGTACGCATCACATATACATGCCTACATGCACACATAAACATATATATACATGCATACATATTTACATGTACATATTTACACATAGACACATATACATAAATACATGTACACAATTATAAACACTTGCATATATTACATGAATACATGAATATTTTACATAAATGCATATGCATATATACACATATGCATACTAACACATGTATACATATATCACACACATGCAAACACATACATGTACATGAAATACATATATATATGCTTACTAATATATGTATACATATAATACACATGAAAACACACACATATGCATACATACATGATAAAAATTTGCTCCTCGAAGATAAATATATATATAAAATAATTAGGCATACCCCCGAGCTTCATGTTCTAACTTAAAAGAACATGATTTCATCTCTCTAGTAGGATTCATCGTTATTCAAGTTCATAAAAAAAATCTATTATCTGATATCCATTCAGAAGCTTCAAGTTATTGATCGATAACTAGAGTAAAATTTGCTATCTAATCTACTCATATGTTTTCATTATTGCCATCATTTTGGTAAGAAATCAATATAGTCTCATCTTCATTATCCTTATTCATTTCATTTATTTCTTCTATTGTTAAATCTATGTTCTCATGAATCACATCATCTATTGATGGATTAATATCTATTTCTGGTAATTCCTCTTCCTCATCAGTAGAATCAGCATGTAGAGAATTATTCTCTTCATCAAAAAGATTAGTATCATTATCATGTATAATGATTCTAATTTCTCTTTCAGATGTTGATTCATCAGTATCTGATGTTGAATCATCAAGAGGACTTTCTTCGATCTCTCTAACAATAAACTGTTCAAACAATTACCTACCTCTAGGTTGCACATGAATGACTTGCCACCAAGGATGAGCATCTGGGTTTTTATAAAAAAATGCTTGTTCAATATGCCTAGGAAGAATATATGGTTCTTTAGTAGATCACATTACTTTGGAAGAATCAATTGCCCAAAACCTAGATAATTCCTTTCTTAATGTGGAATTACTACCTTTATACTCTGCTTGAAACCAGTCAACCTTCAAAATGACCTATCAAAATATATAACAACAAAAACCCATTATTAGGTTCTTAAAAAAATAACTAACTCTATCATAAAAAGTATAAACTTTTTCTACCTGTTTGAATGTACGAAATGAAATTTTTTAGATACCAACAATAGTTCCTATGTAACCAAGTTCGCTATCTATAAGGTTCGTGTCTTTTGAGCTAGCATGTGATAGTTGCTTGAAAGAAGCAACAATACTAGAATCCTCTGTTTTATGTAAAGAATCAATGGCTTTGATTCTAATATGTTGTCCAAAAGCCCACATATTAGTGAACATTCGAGCTTGCAAAATAAATTCAATTAGTAAATAGAAACTAATATACATATATAAATAAAATAAAATATTATTTTAATAAAATTACCTTTCATTCACAACCTATCATTAACTCTCTTTGCTCATCTGAGATTTCTTCATTATTTGCGTTGGTGCATTGCAAACGACTATATAGCCAATCTGTGAAAGAAGATATATATGTTCTCATTATTATTGAGATTACGTCTATATCTTTTGTTTTTTTGTCTTTTACTTCAGAGATTTTGAAGTTCCTCGTACTCGCTAAGGAATGCTTGCATGCATTCGCTCTTATATGCTACAAAAGTAGAAACATCATTTTTTTCTTGAAATGTAAATAAGAATGGAACTCCCTTACTTGATAATACCTCACCTGTTATTTTTGAAGAAGACTCGTTGGTCCATGCATGTGGAGCTTCTTCATGAACTCTTTCAAGGTACTCACTAATGTAATACATGCACTCTTCAAGCATCCAACCCTTTGCCATGGATCCTTCTGGTTTCGCTCTTTGTCGCACATAACCTTTTAATATTCCCATAAATTGCTCGACCCAAAACATCCATCGAGTGTTGACAACATCGGCAATCTCTATTTCATCTACAAAATGGACTAATAAATGAACCTCAAAATCTCTTTGGATGTAATCCACCTATACATATCATAAAAACAATTATAAAGAAGTTAATTAAAAAATAAAAGATATCCAATATTCATACATATTAAATATAAAAGTATCATAATTACCTTATAAGTGATCCAAGACGATAGATCACATCTCGTACTCCTTTCGTTGTACATTCATCGATAACCAAAGGTAAAATATGTTTCAAAAAGTTATGCCAGTCATGGGTCTTTAACCCAAATAAGCTCTTATCATCCATAGTAAACATGTTTTGAAAAGATGCTCCATATCCTGTAGGAGTCTTAATCAATTGCATTCTATTGTTGATAGTCTGTATCTCTTTTGTTGTAAGTACCCAAGGAGCAGGTGCATAAGTCGTTTCTTGTCAATGTCTATCAAAAACTGGCCATAACTTTGGTTTGGATTTTTTATCTTTCAAATCATTCCTTGATGCTATGGTATCTTTATTCCAAGAAGATGCTGCCATAGTGAAAAACCCATATTTTTTAATATATGCATAGGATCAAGAAGATGACATACTTTTAACTCTTTCCAATACTCCAAAGAATACCATATTGATATGTTTTCTGCGAGTGCCAATTTTCCTTTACCTCTCTTCACATACTCATTATCTGAATCATCACTGAAGATTTCTAATTCTAGATCTATTAGAGGTCCATCTATCCATTTTTTATAGCAATCCATAGACATCATAGGTTTTGGACACTGACCTGTTTCAAGCTTTCCATTAAAATGTATCGCTTCTCTTTTATATCTTAATGGATGATCATCAGGCAAGAATCGTCGATGTCGAAGATAAATATTTTTGTTGAGATTCTTACTATAGATTGATCTCAACCAATCACCACAATATGGACAAGCTTTATAAACCTTAGTAGATATTCCTGCATCATGAAAATGATAAAAATATAATTAGATTAAATCATATTTATTTACATGCATATTGAATAAAAAATTACATCAATACCTGAACAAACACCATATCCTCAAAAATTGTGAATAGTCCAAGCCACAATACCACGAACCGTAATATGTCTTTCGTCGATGCTTTTCAATACATCAATGACATTAATACCTCTCCATAACTCTTGGAGATCGTCAATGAGAGGAGCAAGATATATATTCATATCTTTAACTTGTCTTTTGCCTGGGATTGAAAGTGAAAGCATTAAATGTTCCTTTTTAATGCTAAGATATGGCGAAAGATTGTAGTTTATGACTACCACTGGCCATGTTGACCATTTACTGGATTTCATGGAGAATGGATTAACCCCATCTAATGCAACTCCTAACTTTATATTCTGTGGATTTTGTGCAAATTCACGCCATGTAGAATCAATATGCTGAAAAGCAACACTATCATGAGGAATTCTGATTATTCCATTAGTACTTTTGTGATCATGTCCCCAAGTCAAAAGCCTTGATAATTCGGGGCTTTGAAACATATCTCTAATCCATGGAGCCAAGGGAAAATGTCTCAATACCTTTTTTGGGATTTTACCTTCTTCGCCCTTATGTCGAGGAGATTGACATTTGGGACATGTCAAAGAGTCTGCATATTCACCTCTATATAAAATACAATCGTTAGGACATGCATGTATACATTGATAATCTATACCAAGATTGTTGATTATCTTCTTCATTTCATCATGTGAGGTAGGAAGAATATTCTGAATTGGTAAAAACTTTTCAGATAATAACCTGTAAGTTCATCAAAAAAAGATATATTAAAAAAAGTAAATAAATAAATATACACATATATATATATATGCATATAATTTTATATATGTGTATGCTTATGTGCATCTTTCAAAATATTCGCAAAAAATTTGATTGTTTTGGATGGCAGAATATGATTGTTTTTTTTGGAGGATACGAAGTATGTACCTTCATTGAATGATTTGTTGATTCTATCATCTGTTCAATTTGAAAGTGTGAGATGCGGGTTTATAATTGCTATTCAAAGAATATGGCACTGTTTATAGGCCATACGATGGTGACCTAGATGAATCGCATGCATAGAGGTTACTCAAGATAGAGCAACATGATTATAATGGACTGAAGTTCTTTGAACAAGCTGTATGAAAGTGATCCTCTCAAGCCACCATGATTTCAACTTTGTATCCTAAAGTTCTGATGCTCATCATTGACATGCAAGAGTTTTACTGCATACCCCAGGAATCCTGCTGCCACTAGTCCATTATAATCAATCTGTTCTATCTTGAGTAACCTTTGTGCATGCGATTCGTCTAGTTCACCATTGTATGGCCTATAAATAGTGCCAAATTCTTTGAATAGCAATTATAAATCCCCTTCTCACACTTTCAAACTGAACATATGATAGAATCGACAAATCATTCAATGAAGGTACATAGTTCATATCCTCCAAAACAAACAATCGTATCCTGCCATCCAAACAATCAAATTTTCCGCGAATAATTTGAAAGATGCATTAATAGTTTTAAAAGATGCGTGGACTAAAAGTTTTCATTCAATTCAAGTTCTTGTTCTTACCTTATCTAAAGTAAGAATAAAAACCTGCATTGAATGGACACTTTTTGTTCGCCCATCATTTAAAATTATTTTTCCATCCTTCAAAATGTGTGTATATGTGTGTGTATGTTTATATGTGTGTATGCATTCATGTATATTATGTGTATGTTTATATATGCATGTATATATATATATATATATATATATATATATATATATATATATATATATATATATATATATATATATATATATATATATATATATATATATATATATATATATATATATATATATATATATATATATATATATATGCATATATATATAAATAGATTTGAAAATTATACCTTAATAGTGTCGAAACAGATACATTACTCCATCCAAAATGATTTTGAAGATTGAGAATAAGTAAGCTTGCACTCATATACATGCTTTAGACATTCCTCTCGAAGATATTTCTCATTTTTAGAAATATCAATGCTCTCACTGTCATTTTGATACCAATCCTCAATAAAATCTGCCATGCCATCACCTTCATCATTGTCATACAAATTTTGTACTTTATCGTCTTTTGAATATAGATCTTTCAACCTTGCATATTCCACAGGATTACTTTTGCATAGCCTCCTCATAGAAGCTTCTGATAAATGAGGTCTTACAGGCAATTGTGAATGCTGTGGAGGAATATCATCAACATCATACGTTGGAATCTACACATATAAATAAAATTCATTAGTATTCCATAAATGAATAAAACGTAAACTCTAAATATAAAATTAAGTATATAACTTATTAAATATGGATAGAAAATTTTTATTCTCTCTAGCTAAAAGGTACTCTTGGAGGTCTACGCCATCCATAATTCACTAATAGTTCATCACCAGCATGTAATGTAGTAATAGCATTGACAACTATGTATCTTGATACATCTCTACTCATGTATGGTGATTCATGCCTATTTTCACGCTCCTCAAATGTGCAATTAGTCCTTGAACTATTATGTAACCCTCGACTACTATTTATTAAACCTGCTATATTTCCATGTGTGTAAGGTCTTCCATCAATATATAATCTTTCATTTACTGCATGTAAAATCCTTCTACTAGTAAGGGATGCTGCATTCAAGCATATTCCATAAGTACTCATGCTTTGAACATAATGTGAAAGCCGATGCCAATCTCCCCATCCATATATAGGACCACAAAATGACATAAGAGTGACTTCAGAGTTCGGAGGTGTTGGAGCAAGCAATCTCCAAATCCACTCATAGCACTTCTTGTCTTTTATCGGAAAGGCTCGTAGATACTTTGCATAGGACTCCACTCTTAGAGTTCTTTTAATTCCCATATGACCCTAGTCTTATAAGTATTTTCTTCTACATGAACTCTACTCCTAGAGCTTTACGTTTAATATTTGAGCCATACTATATAAAAACAAATCATAAAAAGGACAAAGCGCTCCATGTAACAAGCAATTTGCAAGGATTCCTCCTTAGATCAAGGAGATCATATGGATGCGCGGCGAGAAACACAGAGTCACCTTAAATCAAGGAAATTAGTCCATGTTTGTTGAGAAAGAAATCTATTGTGGTGACTTCTACCGCTTCAGCTCATTGTATATAAACATACACTAGCTAATACAATTTTTGGGCGTCGTTATACATCATTGATATATCTGTCATACGTCTGCCCCGCTGCATATCTCTCTCTCTCTCTCTGCAGTGCATATGTGGCACCGTTTTGTGTATACTTCATCTGTTATGATATTGCATTGATAAACATAGTACTGTAGTATTGTTGATATTACACAACTCTTTAGCTATGCATATCTTGAGTGCTGGTATGAAATATGCGAGTAGAAAGGCTGAGATATGTCCACTCACTATGATTGTCGCTGTGCATCATTCTGAGTATTGAAGTCGTGGAAACAATAAGAGTTCTCACAGATCGAAGCATCTAAAGTCTGAGTACAATCATGTATCTGCATTGCATATGAGCTCATCAATGTGCGTACTTATACATCAGCTATCATTGCGATATTCTGTGGTCATACTTCTTACTCTGCAATTCTCATTTGCTGTTACCTCTAGTTTGCTGAGTGTACATGTGCATCTCTTTCATACATTATACTATGTGCATCACATCTTTATGCACATTTAGTATAGTGTGGTAAGTTGTAATGCTAATATGCACATACTTTATCATATGCACACTCGTAGATAATAATGATCGTTATTTCTTGAAGAGTGTTATAGAAATGAATACACACGTCATTCAACACTTGCGCAAGACATATGAAATGATTATACATTATGTTCATGAGTGCTACAGGTTGCAGAAGATGTCTCACACTTGCTTATATCTGTGAAGCGACTGCACTCAAGGTGTACAACACATGCTCTCAACTATAGATGTCAGAGAGACAAAAGTGAAGTTCCAGAACCTTATGCGGGCTGCCAAGATCTTAGGACTGAAGATGTCGAAGTTCCAGAACCTTATGCGGGCTGCCAAGATCTTAGGACTGAAGATGTCGAAGTTCCAAAAATTTATGCGGACTGCCAAGATCTCAAGACTGAAGATGTAGTGGAGGATTGTGATCAAATCTAGAAGAAGTTAATCGAAACTGATCAATAGCTTGAACACCTATGCCTATGTGTACATAAGTCATTTGACTATGTCTTAAGTGTGATTTATGCAATTGGTGCAATTACGTTTGTTTATCCCTTCAAATGTTAATAACCCATATCCATACAGTTTTGACGCAAGATGCATACATACTTCAAGGGTGTTCATATGCACTTTTTTTCATGTATTACAAGTGCTGTATAAAGATGCACATGCTCTATTACATTCTTTAGTGCATCAAAATAAAGTGGATGTTGATTGTTCAGATTATGATCCGAATTGAATGGGACCGTACTTCTACTTATATGTAACTCTTGGAGTCACTCTTTACTCCACACTTGTACACACGTTTCCGCATTAGAGTGTATCTTCATGCACTCACAGGATACAAATCCTCTACAATAAAGAGACCACGACTAGCATTAGTAATAGTGGATGGAGCAATCATATAGCGATTACCCCAAAAGTTGAAAACCTCTCCATCTAAAGGAAGTGGTCCTCTATTCCATCCTCCATATCTTCTTCTATCATATGTTTGTACTAAAGAACGATCACGAGCTATCAATGGATAATCTCCAGCCGTTTCAGTCTCTAAACTAGGAGGTAGAGGATTTCTAGAAACCTTTGCTTGTAATTGATGAACAGCAAGTCCATGACGTGTACGAGGTATATTAACATTACGAGAAAAATTATCATCATCATCATCATCGAGCAAGTATTCCTGTATATCAACAGTAATTTGATTTTGTATATGGTTTTTAAATAAAATAATGACATTCATATATATAAAAAATGGTTTTTAAATAAAATAATGACATTCATATATATAAAAAATACGTACCCAAGCATTATCACATTGACCAGGTGATGGTGCACGCTCCAAAGTACCATACTCTGCCTCATGTTCAATACATTCCAATCGTGGTCTTTGATACGTGCCATAACAAGAGTTACACCAACATATAATATGCTCTTGATAGTAAAATTCATCATAATTCCTATCGGAGGACACATGTGAAGTCGTTGCATGGGTAGGAGGTGGTGGAGTACCTTCTATTTGATCAGAATCTACACATAATAAGAAAAAAAATATATAAGTTATGTATCCATCAAATATATTTAAAATTAAATGTTTGATATACTTAGACTATATAGTCATTGCATGATGAGGAGACGGTGGTGGAGTTCCATCTGATTGATCAGAATCTACAAATAATGGTATTTGATATTAATAATCTGATTATCTACATACACAAAAAATTCACATATACATATTTACACATACACACATATTCACATATACACATTTACACATACACACATATTCACGTATACAAAACTACACATTATTGTGGGATAAATGCATGTGTTTTGTATGAATGAGTGTATATGCATGCATGTGTGTGTACGTATATATGTGGATATGTATATGTGTGTTTATGTTATATGTATGTATATGTGTATATGTGTATATGTGTATATGTGTATATGTGTATATGTGTATATGTGTATATGTATACATATATGTATGCGTATATGTTTGCATGTATATGTATATGTGGGTATGTGTATGTGTATGTGTGTGTATATATGTGTATGTATTGTGATTTTTTTTTCTGTTTGAGATTAAATTAACAGGAGATATTGTATGGTGGAAAAAAATAAGAGGCGACCTAACATACCACCTGAGACGTGGCAATTGTTTTGTAGACAGCTACGTCTTCAGAAGTCATTTCCTCAGCAGAAGGTACGCAAATTAATAGTTTATATTTATAATTTTTATATATTTTAGTAATTTTTTACATTTAATTTATGTATTTTTTTCTTAAATAAACAGGCTGCTGCAAAGAAGAGAGTGGAGTCGGGCCACACATCGCACCTAGGCCAAATGGGCCATAATGGTTTTGTAGCTATATTTGTAAGTATATGTGTTATTGTGAGTATATTTTTTATTTTAGTTAAAATGCAAGCAACTAATCTTTTTTATTTATTTCAATGCAGCGGAAGAATTATGGCCAATATCCTATGAAACATGAGATCGAGTATGCTACACATTTTGGATATCGGCATTTGAGCGAGTATATGTGAGATCATCCTGATGCCTTTGTGAGTATTATTGAATTTTACATAATTATTTTATTATTATGAATGGTTTAATTGTTTTATTTATTTATGTTTGTTATATGTAATACACGAGTATTATGGAGAGACAGATATGGATGAGGTGGAGAGACAGACACAGGAGGGACGATCTCGATTGTCATAGGGTGATCATGATGATGAGGATGAGGATGATCAGGATGATCATGATACTGCTGCTGATGATGATGATGATCATGATGATGATGATTAGGACTTTAGCTGATTATGACATTGGATTATATGTATTTACATTGATATATATATATATATATATATATATATATATATATATATATATATATATATATATATACATATATATATATATATATATTATCTATATATTTTTCATTTCAGTTATGTTTTGAATTGTGTGTATGGTATTAAGTAATGAAGAGTTTTGTTCTATTGATTGTAATTATTGTTTATATTACGCATGTGTTTTAATACTTTAATTATATAATTCATTCATATGTGTGTACCTAAGTGTATATGTATGTGTGTGTATATGTATGTATGTGCATGTGTATGTGTGAGTATATGTATGTATGCGCATGTGCATGTGTAAGTGAATATGTGTGTATGAGTATGTGCATGTGCATGTGTATGTGTGTGTATATGTATGTGCATGTATATGTGTAACTCTATGTGTATATGTGTGTATGTGCATGTATATGTGTATATGTAGGTATGTGCATGTGTATATGTGTTTTAATACTTTAATTATATAATTCATTCATATGTGTGTACCTAAGTGTATATGTATGTGTGTGTATATGTATGTATGTGCATGCGTATGTGTGTGTATATGTATGTATGTGCATGTGCATGTGTAAGTGTATATGTGTGTATGAGTATGTGCATGTGCATGTGTATGTGTGTGTATATGTATGTGCATGTATATGTGTAACTCTATGTGTATATGTGTGTACATATGTGCATGTATATGTGTATATGTAGGTATGTGCATGTGTGTGTGCATGCGTATATGTATTTCAATACTTTAATTATATAATTCATTCATATGTGTGTACCTAAGTGTATATGTATGTGTGTGTATATGTATGTATGTGCATGTGTATGTGTGTGTATATGTATGTATGTGCATGTGCATGTGCATGTGCCATGTGTAAGTGTTTATGTGTGTATGAGTATGTGCATGTGCATGTGTATGTGTTTGTATATGTATGTGCATGTATATGTGTAACTCTATGTGTATATGTGTGTATGTGCATGTATATGTGTACCTGTAGGTATGTGCATGTGTGTGTGCATGTGTATATGTGTTTAATACTTTAATTATATAATTCATTCATATGTGTGTGCCTAAGTGTATATGTATGTGTGTGTATATGTATGTATGTGCATGTGTATGTGTGTGTATATGTATGTGCATGTGCATGTGTAAGTGTCTATATGTGTATGAGTATGTGCATGTGCATGTGTATGTGTGTATATGTATGTGCATGTATATGTGTAACTCTATGTGAATATGTGTGTATGTGCATGTATATGTGTATATGTAGGTATGTGCATGTGTGTGTGCATGTGTATATTTGTGTGTACGTATGTGCATATATATGTGTATATATGTGTATAATGTATGTATATGCATGTGAATATGTATGAAACATGCATGTGTATGTGGATGCATTTCCATTTGCATCCATGTGCATGCATGTGGATGTGCATATACATGTATTTGCATATATGTTAATGTGTGTGTGTGTGTGTATATATATATATATATATATATATATATATATATATATATATATATATATATATATATATATATATATGCAATAATGCATGCATGTAAATCTTTTTATGTGGTTGTAGAAATGATTGTGCATATGCATGCGTATATGTGTGTATGTCTAAGTGTATGTGCACATGTATTTGTGTGTATATATGTGTGTGTATGTGCATGTGTATATGTGTATATGTCTGAAAGTGCATCTTCATCATGTATAAGTGCATAAGTGCATATCAATAAGTGTGAGTATGCTATCTAATGAAAATAACACAATTCAAATGATATACAAAGAATAGAAATTGTACTTACAATAGTTAGCCATACTTTTTGCTTGGTTAGCTTCTTGAATAACTTGCAATAAAGAGAGAAAGAAGAGAGAGAGAGAGAGAGAGAGACATAGAATTCAAAGAGAGAATGTAGAAAGAGGGAAACAGAGACAGAGGGAGACAATAAGAGAGAGCATAGGCAAAACAACAATTCTGCATATACTTGCTTCAGGTCATAAGTGTAGCGCAATTGCGAACGTTGGAGAGCTCTTCGATTAGATGCGTGAAAATGCCGATCGAAGAGCCTCCAACGTTTTAATTTTTTTATGTCAACAGAGCGTCGTGTAAGCGATGTTATGAGCGACATGTTTTAGCATTGCTTATGTGACACAAAAAAGCATCGCTTATGCGACGCTATTTAAAATCGTCGTGTTAGCGACGCTCTATACGAGCATCACAGACCCTGGTGCACCACAACTCGCAAAAAAACGTCGTTTGGCTCGTTGTTTAATCGATGGTGCACGCGTAATGCTCATTACGACACATTTGGCAATTTTATAGCGACAAAATTGTGTCGCCTTATCCGTCACTATATGCTCGTATTCCTTGTAGTGCCACCATTCAATAAAAGTCAAGAAACCTATATGATTTCAATACTCCTTTTGCAAATATTGAAATATGTAGATTTAGATAGTTACCACATGAATAGAAATGGGGTTTAAGTTTAAATATGCTTAAGAACTAGCATGTAATAGAGATGTATCAAAAAGAGTGGACACACTTGAATTACTTTGAGTATTCTCTAATCATTTTCGATATGATTTGAAGATATCCATTCATGATCGATTAAGACCACATTGAAAATGTTGTTTGTCAAAAAACATATTCATTAATAAAAAATATTTTTTTGTCATTGTGTCAGATTTAATTGTTTATTTAATGTTATATAATAAGTTCTTGAAATTATCGTGTTTTATGATGCATGAAGTGATAACATGGTTTCAATATGAATTGATTATGATAGATTTGGATATGAAGTAATTATGAGGGATATTTATCTATATATCTATCTATGTATCTAGCAATCAATCAATCAATCTATATTTCTATTCATATATCCATCATTCTATCTATTTATTTATTTATCACCATATATACATATCTATCAATCTATTTGTCTATTTATCACCATACTATCTATCTATTTAAATGATGTGGATTCTGCCCTCATGTATCATCTATTCAAGATGTAATGAGAAATACCTAAAAATATACATGCACTGATAGACTCGTCCATCAAAGTATATGGGGGGAGATTGTACCCAATCTGGTGTCAATTCTCTTGTCTCTTTCTATTCTCTAAGTACTTTTGTGAGACTTTGTTTCTATACTATCCTCTACGTACCTGCATTTGCAAGATCTTGTCAACACTTCAAGTTGAAATATCACTACCAAATAATAATCAAATAGTTCTATACTTTATTCAAAAAGTTTTTGTACAAGATAGTCTTCATTCACATGTATATTGGGATGATCACTCGAAGAATGCAAGTATAGGTTTCAGCTATCCTCAACATCATCAGAATTTCATAATCAAGGAACTAAAGTCCCTCTTCCTCATTCTTCTACCTGAAGAACATAACCTTATCCATGATTTATCAACACAAGGAGCAAAATTATACAGTGAAGGATTAACGGTTCTTGGATTACCAAGAACAATTTATGATTAGGAAAAGAGAATTCATGATTTAAAAAATCAAGTGAAAACTTACAAATATCTCTTGATGCATATGAGAAATATCAGAGGCATCATCATCTTTTGATCGGTTCACTACATATGAGTTATTCAATCAACAAAACATTAAATAGATAAGATGATTTTTTTAATATTTACAATCATCACGTTATGATAAAGACATTGTTTTTACAATTGAATCTAACCAAAGTATTCACATTACATCATTTTTTTCATTTTAAATATCATCATCTATTACAGTTACCATATCATCTATTTCTTCCATATATGAACCATCATTGTGATCTACATCTAAATCATGATAACTCCATGAATCATTTGTTAAACTTTCATGAGTTTGAAATTCTCCAAAAACATTTTGTCCTATTATAGAAGCTATCTTAGTTAGAGCATTATTACAAAAAACATATATGAAATCATTGGCATGTGATACACTTAAGAGATTTCTTCAATGAAGAAAATCATATGCACTCCAATTATGTTCACAAGTTCCACTTGAAGTTGTTAATGAAAGCACTCTCATAGATGTATGTTGCACTTCCACTGCCTCACCAATATACTTTCTCCACCATATAGGAGGTGCAGGATGCTTTTGAATTGCTTCAATGTGCCATAGATCTCCAAAACATCTTTCTCAATTTACATAGGCCACTCTCTGATGGAATGCATCTCGACCATCAGTGGTTGGAAGTAGAAATGGACATGTGGTTTTGAAATCTTCCATGGCTTTTTTGTTTGACCCTTGACCAATGAGTTAAAGTGTTGGTTCCAAGATAAACGGTGTTCCATATAAATGAGTATGCACTTGTTCTTGTCTTTTCTCTTCTAATGATACAATCTGTGTTTTTTCTCACAATGAAAGATAATTAAAGTCTTTCACTTTTTGGATAGCTTCTGACATAATTCAATACACTTTTCCTATCACAAACTTATTGGTATCAACAATTCATAAAAGTTCCACAAAAGGTTTAGTGATACTGATACATTTTTCAAGATTATGCCAAAACTTCTATGATTGTATTAGAGACATACACTTCAAAGCTACAACTCAATAAGAAGGATACTTCTCTAGCCATGCCTCCCATCATTGATCCTCAATCATTCCTATAAGTGCTATCTTGACTTCCAATAATCCATTAAGGACAATATAGGCTATTGAAAATCAGGTAGCACAAAATATATGAAGTGCTTTATTGGGAGATTTCAAATGAAAGAGCAAATATGAAAAAAATGCTCTCAAATAAATTTGATCACATGATTCGTGCCTAATAAACTTTGTTTAATGAAGCATAATCTACCTACATCTTTCAATAATAGATTTAGTGTATGAGCTTTGCATGGAACCCAAGTAATACCTTTATACTTCTTTTGTATTGCAATTCCAATACTTCAAAAATTAGGTGCATTATCAATCACTATTGCAGTCACATTCTTTTGAGCACCCACGAGAAATATAGCATGTTCATATATCTTTACAAGAAACAGTGAACTTTTCTATTTAAGAGAAGTATCAAGTCCTTCCAAAAACATTCTTCCCTTTAAACATATAACCATGACATTAAAAAATTTTAAGATCTTTATAACTATGCCCCAAAATGGGAACTCGTAGTGTAAAAGATCCAGAGTATTTATAGGGATGGATTATTCCAAACAATTCTGATACTTAATCCTTATGGTTCTTTAGCTAAATCTCAAAACCTTAGAGATGTTCTTGATTCCTCAAGATTTCTCCCCTTTTATACTCCATATCCGCTTTAAGTTGTATGTTGACATCATAACTCGATCTTTCTTATTCTTCTTATTTACTTATTGACTTGAATTACCTTAGATTTAAAAAATGATTTCTCTGAGATTTGTTTCAAGCCAGTCTTAAGATCATCTTTATGTTCCTTGAATTCAAGTCATACTTTTCAAATGAAGTCCTTAGGGCGTCAATATTAGGATTCTACTTTCAAACTCCGAGAAGTTAATCCTCTCTTTTATTTCTAACTACATTTTATTGAGAGATGGAATCTTTATTATCATGCTAGAAGAACTCTTCTTCCCTTGGAGAGGATAAATAAAGAAAACGCCTAATTGCATATGTTATCTTTTTCATGTATTCCACTCCATCATGATTCCCTTTTTCTTTTGTCCATCAAGAAAAATTACTCAATGGGGTTCAATTCCCACCATCTCATACCAATTGGTTTTTCATCCAATCCACATAACTGCATCTCTATACTTTTGTATTTCACATTTTGCATCCTCTTTAATGCTCTCTAAATAATATGCTATGATCTATGATACCAAATTATGAGAGCAAGAACTAAGGTGCTTTCGATACACCACAACTTACTTTACTTCATTTTCAAGAATATTCCACAAGACGTGACTATTGGAATCCATAACTTATGTTGTGTTATCCGATGAAGCATCAAGCTACTTTTAGGATATGCTTTATAGCTTTGCCATTTTTTTCCTAATCCATTTAGGATTTCTACAATCCTTATGGTTTATGAAAATCTTCATTTGCATCACGTTTCCTTGAGAACTTTAAATTTTTGGAAACTTCATATGTAAGGAAAGGATTTTGAAGTACTTAAATGCCTGGAATTTTTGCAACTTTGTCTATTTCTTGCATATATTTAGCTTGTAATACCTTAGTTTATTTTTTTAGAGTACAAAGTGTAGGGTCTTTGGGACTTTCAACCCTCTTTAAAGTGTCTTCATCCTCAAAAATTTTCTAAGTGTATAATGAAAATTGTGCTCTTTCTACTACTCTTTATTATATATTGAAAGAGTTTATTTTTCAAGCTTTTACTTTTTTCCTTGGTTAAAAGAACTATATACATCTTCTTACTTTTTCTACTCCAAGCTTATTGAACATATTTCTCAAATTTCAAGCTTTGATTAGTCATTAATTTTGCATCCCATACCAATGAATCCACTTCAATGATAGTCTAAGCCTAGAAATCCCATTCGTTCAAGGGATGGTGCATGATTTTCATGCAACTTCTTGTATGAAAGTTGTTGCAATGATTTATATGCATTAATACTAATTCATGAACATGATCATACACAACCAATCTTTCATTTCTTGAGCCATATGAACTTGATGCACAATGCAACTCATTTTCATGACTACTTGTTTATGTGAAAACGAAAATTAGGCCACCAATGCTTATTCATCAATTTATAAACTCATGCCTATGGTAACATACATTGCATGCTCTATGGTTTGCAAAGAAAATAATTTTTCTTTTAGATTATCTAGAAATTTAAGCTTTGTCCATCCCTTGGTCAGCACTAGTACTTCCATTTTGGTGATGTGGGCTTAGGCCATCCCATCTCTTTGATTCCATCTTGGCATATCTTACTTACTTGTGTGCCCATATGTGTGCATCCACTAGAGAAATTATGCATATATTATATCCATTCATATTAAAAAAATATGATCTCTTTATGACATTCACATCGAGAAGAATCATCTTCATATAAATACATGTAAAAGTATGTAAAATCATACTTTGTGCATAAAAACATGTATGCACCCACTTTGTAATTCCATTAATCAAATCATGTATGGTATGCCACAAAAAGTAAATTAGAAAGGTACTTTATCTTAGTCTTAAGACCTTATTCTTTATTTTGATTGTAGGCATTGACATTGAGGGTGACCATACTACCACATTGGCATTGAGGGTGACTCTATTACCAAGGGTAGCCAGGGTGACTCTACTACCGAGGGTGACTCTACTAAAAAGGGTGAACATTCACCTTGTATTGGTTACCCACGATGCTCCATTGCATAGCTTCGTAGATTAATGCCCTCCTTATGTCATAGCTTCATCAAAACTCTAATATATTTGCAGAGTACTTGACATGAGACATCCACTTATGGAATACCTAATAAAGAGAAAATAACAAAATACGTATCTGATATCTTTGATGAGATCTATCAATTCGTGGACATCTCATTTTGTTAAGATTGAAAATATAAAATCCATAGTTCTCCTTCAAGCTCCATGCTTTGTTGGTTCTCACTCTCTTATATCTTGCTCCTCCTTGCTTATGAATGTAAGATTACCTATGTGGCTACTTCGTGTGTCAGAAAAGCACTTGGGCTTGCACAAACATAATAAGACACATTTGGTTGTCATTGTTTATTGCAAAAACTCATGAAGGGCTACATGGGACACGGATGGATGGGAACTGATTCATGTAAGGGGCATTAATGATGAAAACAATGCAAGGAAATGCATTTTTTCCAACAAATAGAGCATAAAATTTATTAATAAATATCTCTTACAGGAAGAAAGGGTCTCAAGTGTTGTTTCCCTCTCCTTTTTCTCGATGGGTAGGCTATTCCTCATGTGTATGTTGGTGGCTTTTGTTGGGTTGCTTTTTCTTAAGGAGAACTGAAGAGCTCCAACATGCACTGCTTCATTCTTTGATGGGCATTATACCCCACATGTGAGAAATATCTCACGATGGGCATTATAACCCACATGTGAGAAATATCTCAAGAGTGTGCATGTATAAGATCAAGAAATGAAATCATTCACTCTATATCAAGAAGAGGAAAGAGGAAGGAATATGCTCTTCCTCTCCTTCATATCTATATGAATATTGGCCATTATATCAGTAGCTCTGGTCGCCCATTAGGTGCTTGCAGTAGCCATTAAATAAATAGGGTAGGATTGGATGCAAACTCTATCTTTTCTTTGACATAAGAGATCTCCTCAAGGAGCTGTCAAATGGATCAATGTAGATTAGAATTCCACATGAGCTCTTCATGGCCTCATAAGGAGGATATTAATCACATGAATAGTTTAAAGTATCATTGTATCACAAAGAAACTAACTTTGATACTAGTATGGGGAAGGACCTAACCTCCACAAAGAAGTCAACTAAGTAACTAGCTAGCAAGAACACACTTTGGAATGACATGCATGTGTCCACACAACGAAACCCTCTAATATATAGCTCAAATTCAAAAGGGGTAACTAAACCACAAGGAAATATATGTATCTTCCATGACAGGCATCACATGGTACTAAAGCTTAGGAAATAACATGCCTTCTAAAAGAAGACCCTAACATATGAACCAAGTGGCTAAGACAAGCTTTCAATCATATGTAATGTACTCAACCTTAGAGAACGAACACCAAGGTTCAAGAACCTTCAACTAGGGATAAAGAAACAATAAAACCAAGGGTTCCGCACCTAAAAACCCAAGGATTCTATCCCTTAGAGCTTTGTAATTATACAAGAGTTTCTTTTATAGGAATTGAAATCGTTTTGAAGGTATTGATAGAAGGAAGAGCATACAAATTATATGAAATATGTTAACATTAATGTTATTGAGGAATTAAAAAACTTAAAAATTTCAAAAATTCATTGAAGAAGTGTTTCACTGAAATTAATGAAATGCAAAATCATGATAGGATAGCAAGAACCTATAATTTAGAAAATGAAGATAAATAAGTTTCTGACTATGATGAAATCTAGGAGGATAAGGATGTTGAATGTGAGATGCAGTTATGAAGAGAAACCAAAAATATAAATGTGAAATACCATTCTAGTCCTAATGCTTGATTGACATCTACTGTCGAAGACATGGAAGATGAGATTTTAGAGGATTTTAAACAAAAAATTAGAAATTTTATTATAGTCCATATAAGTATATTATTGCGATTGACGTAAAAATGATAGTGAACCTTCCTCGTATCTAATAGACTTTATGGACAATTTAGAGAACTCTAGATAGACGTTTTGTGTTGGAGTATAGGGAGATCTACTGCTTCTCTTTTCCATTGATGATGCATCTCTAGATCGAGTCTTTATTTCATCCGTAAAAATTCATTAAAATAGCATTCATTATTCTTTCTCATACTTAATTTGTGATTGTTTCTACTCTATTATATGGCATATTCAACTTTAGCATGCTCTTTCTACATCTTGTTTGCACCTCTTAGCATTTCAAGCTATTGTTCTTATTTGTACGAGAAGATGAGTTTATGATTCTAATACAAATTTTAGTTCTTTTATTCCCAAATCTTTGCATTCTTTTACTCTGAAAAATTTGTCTCTAGAATCCATTGTGTGTAAGGTATCTAAATCATCTACAACAAAGACCCCTCCCCCATCGTTTACTTTAACAGAGGTGTCATTTGGACTCATGACCTTTTATCTTTTCCGGAAGTGCTCCTTCGATTATGCCATTCCCATTTGCATGTGAGCTACAAGGGAGTTAATATAAAAAGAAACTTTGAGCATGAAAAAGGCTTTAAAGTGAATGTGTTGGATAATTTTTTCGTGCATGGATACAAGTCTTCTTGGTAACGTAGGAAAACATAGAGGTTCTGTCTACAAGAATAAAGATCTTTGGAGTGGGTACATACTTGTACTGTGAAAATAAGTCTATTCGTCTTCCATTGCTAGTATGAAAGATCATGAAGGATATTCTAAAGTGATGAGAAGACCTTTAAGTTTCACTAGTTTTTGACATCAGAGAAATAAAAAATTTGATCACAAAATAGTGAGTATTTAGCCAAATTAAAAAAATGTAGGTTGCATGATATTTGTCTTTTTAGTCTCCTAGGATAGGGCTTGCAAACAAGCAAGAATTTGAATTCAAGTTAAGGCTATCGTATGGTTCTCCATTACAAGGTTTAGGATACCACGGTCTTATGTCACATCATGGATGCACAACCTCTTAAGTGAGGTGGCACAAATGCCACATGGCATCATATTGATATTTTTTCCATATGTATGGGTAGAAGAGGGGAGAGTATTATTCGACACACTAGACTCATGTAAGAGGATTTGACGAGCTCGGTGGCTGGGAGGTGAAGGAATAAGCTCATCTCTATGTGTAGTTCTTTCGATCCGTAAATGTATGCAAATTGGGGAGCTCAAGCTTCTATGGAATGTTTAACAACAGAGTAATCTTCACACTAGTATCGAAGCAAGTCTTCTTGTTTTTTTCTGCGATGTAAAGATGACGAGATGTGTAGGGATTGAACCCCCGACCTCTTCAAGGAGAGGAGATTGGATTACCCACATGGCCTACTCCTTTAGATGCAATTCAAAGCTCCGTTTTATTATATGAACTCTACAAGAAGAGGAGATATGATCATAGTTGAAGGTGAAGGTGTATAATCAAGAATGGGTGTTTTTCAAGGTCTTGACATGGATAGCTAAAGAAAGATGAAATCTTGGCATCAGAAAGGCTTCATCTTTTCTTCCCCTTGGTTTTGGAGCCACATAGATGAAAGAAAAGGAGTAAACAAGCAACTTCGAATGAGGATCAAGAACAGACATGAAACATGGAAATGGGATGCACCTATTACTTATGAAGAGTTCGTGAATGAAGCGCATTCCTTCCATGAACTTTCTCATACCGTGGTTCCAAATTGAAAGACAATGGAGCTTCATGTTAATCACAGGTATTATTATTTCAATTTTGAAAGGATCAACATTTGTGAGAAGGAACGAAGCATTTGACAGCCAAGCTCTTTGAGGGAAATCTCATGTATGGAGGGTAGGAGGTAGATACTCTCATCTAGAGTGGATTAAACCCCTCAAATTACAAGAAAGTGTAAGATTTAGGTATCTTCAAAGTAGCAATGTTTATGATTTTCACATAGATTTCAAGGCTTATATTGACTAGTAGCCATTTTGGAAAGGAATATGAAGCAGAACATTTCATAGATTTATGGAAACAAATCATGCATACATATAGTATGATGTATGTACTTCCATATAAGATCAATAAATCCAAAATATAGCTCAGTATGATGGGAGTTTGAAGCTCCACAAAAACCCCTTCCATCATTGTTTGAGAAAAAAATTCAGCACCTAAAAGTAAG
Organism: Ceratopteris richardii; assembly: GCA_020310875.1. Classification (NCBI taxonomy): domain Eukaryota; kingdom Viridiplantae; phylum Streptophyta; class Polypodiopsida; order Polypodiales; family Pteridaceae; genus Ceratopteris; species Ceratopteris richardii. The sequence continues at coordinate 40,597,723 of CM035443.1, read as the reverse complement.
AAATTTCCATTTTGGAGGAGGGAAAAAGAGATACATTAGGTATAGATGGATGGAAAAAAAAATTATACAGTTAAAATTTTTGGGGACTCCATTTCCTTCGGGAAATCTTGTCAAATTTTTTCCCACCTCATGGCATTATATACACACTTACCTTTAGGTAAGAATGTTATGGCATGGTACATGCTTTTCTTGCAAACATCAATAAGGTGTTAACATGCTTGTAAGCATGTATTTGATGGACTTAGGACCATCGTAGTAATATAGATAAGGCAACTTCAGTAATAATAGGATCCCTACACATAATCCTTATGGATTTAGACCATAGGATTTCTAAGGGGAAAGAGATATATCTTCAGCATTGGAAATGTGCACAAGCAATCCTATAGGTTATAGGAAGTTGCATAGAGGCATGGGAGATACATTTATGATAATCTCCAAGGTAGTGAAGATTTACTTATCTTCACAAGAGTCTCACACTATGATTAGCAGACTATGGGGTATCATGATGAATACCCAGAGAGTGACTAGTTCCACTCATGCACATCACTTGAGAAGTGGTGAAGCATTTTTGCTACACTACTAAGGAAACTGATTAGATGGGATCATAGAGATGGATTTCATAAGAGAGCATCGATGGGTGCTAATGTGATTCGAGTGATGATTAGGGAGGTCGCATGTATGGCACCAACTCTATGATTTAGAGCATAGATCCCTTAGTTTGAAATAGTTAGGGTACCCAATACATATATGTATATCGGGATCTACAGAGAGGTAGGTAGACTCAGTCTTCGTACCTCGGAACAAGTTAGTTGGGAATAAGAAAGGGATATCCATTGTCACATGTTGATTAGAACCAAACCAACTAGTTTGAGGACATGGGACCCATTTGAGTCCATCAACATGATTTTAGGATATGGGATTCATTAGAGTCTACCTACATATTCCATTGCATGTATATGGAATATATATTCGGTTTAGTGTAGGTATGAAATCATGAATTGGAAGAAGGTTCCATTGATATGGAATGGCAGAAACGACTTCCCTTTGAGCACCCTTCTTCTATGGCTAGGGAGGAAAGGACTCATTATTCATGGCGGTATGTCTCACTAGTTCAGAGGAGACCTCTTAGTAGATCTCCTTAGGACTGGGAATTATGTTTCATATTTTAGGGAAGATTTATTCTTTGAATAGAGAATGTGATAGGTGATTTTATCACCATTGGTATCACATACTCATTTTCTTATTTTTAGGAAGGATAATTCCACTACTTTGATTGGATTGTATAGATCCATGGATAGATGATGGTTGGTAGAGATAGCTTTTCAATATGGATACACATGTGTTTATGCTATCATGTCATATTACTGTTGACCATTTTAGTAGAGGGTTTTGATAATTATAAGGAATTTATTTTCTATTGCAGTTAGACATCTACAGAAGCATGTAAAGAGCACCAGGAAGGCAGAGAAGCTCGGATCACAACAGTCATTCGGTGTGTAGGTGCAAAGGTCTCATCAAAATCATGTTAATCTATTTAGGTAGTGATGTGTGTCAACACACTAGGTCCCCTGGGGCACTTTTTTCCCTCTTTAGGAGATTTATTTTCCACCAGCTTGTATATATGCCTATTGCCCTAATGTGTTACTTATCTTTGTACATTCTAGTGGTAATACATTCAGTATTGTGTATTCTGCTCCAAGCTTCTTCTTCTTCCTTGTGTTGTTTGCATGCTTCCACAGATGTCTAACTCCAACAATTGGTATTAGAGCAGGTCACCGCTTCATCTAGGGTATCCTCAACAGTCCTGCGATCACAGTCTCAGAATCGTGATCTGAGCTCGTTTCAACCTCCGAACGCACTATCGTAGTGCTTGCGTAGGCTATTTCATCTTTTTGTGCCAAAGCTATATACAATTTTTGATTTCCCAGTATAAGCATTTCGAAGTTTGCTATAGGTCTAGTAGAACTCGTTTGGGTAGTTCTGCTCAATGTTTTCAGATACACTTATTTTTCTGCATCAAGGTATTTTAGTTAGTGGACATGGTTGAAAGCAGTGATGTATCCCATATGTTGGTTATTGAGGATAAGTTGTATGGTACCAATTATCCATTGTGGGCTTATATGATGCATCATGTATTGGTCGCAAAAGGACTGTGGAATATTGTGCAAGGTGTTAAAAAACTTCCTATTATATTTACAAACACACGTACTGCAAATACATGTATTGAAGCTGATGCAGATGGTGTCAAAGATGGTGATATTCTGCAGATTCTTGTTCATGATACTATTTCTATTGCACCTACTACATAGCCAATTTGTTAGGGTGGCAGAGATGCTAAGGCACATGCATTGATAGCTTTATTTGTCAAATGTGCCATTATTCCTCACATTCGCTCTTGTAGAGCAACTAAGGATGCTTGGGATACACTTACCACATTATACCAGGCTAGGAATGAGGATTGTGTTGCTTACCTCCAAAAAAAGTTGGAGAGTGAGCACATGAATGAAGATGATTCTATGGAGAGTTCTCTGACAAAGATCAAGGATTTGAAGGAATAGTTGATTTCTGTTGATGAAGTCCTTTCTAACAGTTCACTTGTGCAAACTGTTCTGAATAGTCTTCTCGACTCATATCAGAGTTTTGTATCTACTCTTTGTTTGATGATGAAAGGAAATCCAAACGCTTTAACATTTGAAGAGTTAGTTTTTCTTTTGTTGCAAGAAGAATAGTCTAGGTAGAACATGTCTATTATGCATGTTGCAGATCAAGCATTCCTGGCTAGTTAGAAGGGAAAAGGAAAATGGAGCTCTTCTACTAGTAAGCAAAAATCTGCTAATTTTGCACAATCAAAGAAGGATGACAAAGATGAGAAGAAATCAAAAAAGCAAAAATTATTTTGCAAATGCTCTAAAGTAAATGATCATGTCATTAAGAGTTGTCTAATAGTAGCTGCTAAAGAGGAAAAGAAGAAAGAGGCCGGAATGATTGTTGCAGAGGCCTCTATATCAAAAATCGAATCTACTAATCTTGTGCAGGATGAAGACTGGGTGTTTACTAGTGTTTACAATTTTGACCCATCTTCTCATCAGCACTTCATGTCTATAGTAGACTCAGATGTTTGGTACTTTGATAGTGGGGCAACCAAACATATTACCTTGCAGCACAATTTCTTCTCTTCACTCAAGCCTGCCCCTACAGGGAATACTGTTACATGCACCAATAACTCCTCTTATCCTATTATGGGAGTTGGTAAGATCATTTTGACCACTACTGATGGTAGTCCTTTTACATTGTCAGATGCCTTATTTTGTGCCAGGGATCAAGAAGAATCTGTTATCAGTTTCGGCTTTAGCCAAGATTGGTTTGGTTGTGAAATTTGTTGATGACATATGTATAGTTCATGATCTATCAAATGGCGACGTTATTATTGCTTCTCGAATTTTATCTCATGGGTTGTATAAGTTCATTGATTATGAAAGATCTGTAATGATTCAGCATGTGTAGTACATGATTCTTAGGCTATGTCAGATGCAAAGCTTTGGCATGCACGCTTTGGTCATCTGAAATTTTCTAGTTTGCTACACTTGCAAAAATATGAAATGGTTCCCTTTTTGCCCAACCTTGAGGCACCCGGTAAACATGTATATTAAGGTTGTATTTTGGGCAAAATGTAGGGTTCCTCCTTCCCAAAAGATGGTTCAGTTTGGGCTACTAAAAAATTACAGCTTGTTCATAGTGATGTCTATGGTCCTATGCAGACACCTTCTTTTGGAAACTATCTTTACTTCACGACTTTCATCGATGGATTTTCCAAGCATGCATGGGTATATCCATTGAAGGCAAAGTCTGAAGCATTTATGTGCTTCAAAGAGTTTCTAGTTTTGGCCTGAAAATCTGTCAGCATGTAAAATGGGCACCCTCCATTCTCATCGAGGGGGGGAATATATGTCTTCTAACTTTAATGAGTTTCTCGCTAAACGTGGGATAAAACATCAGTGTACAGTGTCATATACACCTCAAGAGAATGGAGTTGTTGAACAGAAGAACATGTCACTCATGGAGATGGCAAGGTGTATGGTCAAGAGTTAGGCTTTACCACATAGTTTTGGCTTGAGGCTATCATGTGTGCAACATATGTACTTAATCTGTGTCCCACTAAAGCACTACAATCTATCACTCAATATGAGGATTGGCATGGTTGCAAGACATCGGTTGCTCATCTACGTGTTTTTGGTTGTTCCGCATATGCATTAGTACCTGAACAACATTGTAGGAAATTGGATGATAAGCAATAAAATGTATTTTTCTTGGGTAAAGTTCTAAAAGCAAAAGGCTATCATCTATATCACCCACAGAATAAACACATTTTGGTTAGCCGTGATGTTGTTTTGGTGGAAGATGCTAATAGCCTTTACTTACATGTACAAAGGAAACATATATTAGCTCGAAAGACATGTATGATACTTTGCTACCTCTTTTTACAGGTGGACAGTCTAATGCTAGTCCTAATGATGCAACTTCTCAGCCACTGTAGGTTTCATGTGATAATGTAGATCATTCTATTTCTGATGCAGATTTACATGATGCACTTGTTGATGAGAGAGATTGATATTGAGGAGGCAAAAACTATGCCAAAATGGCTGGTGCAAACTTTGCGTGATAGCGAATTAGATGCACCTTTGTCATATCGTACTCGTTAAGGCTCTCATAGTGCCTCTTTTGCATTAGATTTCTGTGCTATGGCTGCATCTAATCTCTGTGATGAGAGTGAGCATGTTTTGTTTGATGAAGCACAAAGTTTTGAACATTGGATGGTTGCAATGCAATCTGAATATGATGCTATCATGAAAAATGGTACATGGTCTTTATGTAACTTGCCTCCTGGCAAGAAGGCCATTGGCACTAAGTGGGTATACAAGCTCAAGCATAAACTTGATGCAACAGTTGACAGGTATAAGGCTAGGCTTCTTGCATAGGGTTATGCATAGGAAAGAAGCATTGATTTTGATGAGACGTTTGCTCCTACTTGTTGAATGACTACTATTCATAGCATCTATGCACTTATAGCTCATCATGGTTGGAACGTACATCAGTTGGACATTAAAACATCATTTCTCAATGGTGAATTGCATGTAAAAATGTATGTTTTTCAGCCCCATGGCTTTGTGCAAAAAGGGCATGACAACCAAGTGTGCAGGTTAAAGAAGGCATTATATGGTTTAAAGCAAGCACCACGTGCGTGGTATGAAAAAATACATGCCCATCTGATTGCACATGGTTTTGAGAACAGTCCAACTAAAAGCACCTTATATGTTAAGCATGCTAATGATGTGCTTCTGATCATTGTTGTGTACGTTGATGACATGCTACTCACTGGTCCTCATAAGAAGCATATTGCTGATTTTAAGGCTGATTTACATACCTCATTTGAGATGTCTGATTTGGGGCACTTGCATCATTATTTGGGCATTCAGTTTATGCAGGTTGATGGTGGAATAGCTTTGTGTCAAATGAAATATATTGACACATTATTTCAGTGTTTTGGCCTTCAAGACTGTAAACCTATTGCCACTCCTATGGAGATAGGTTTAGGATTGAGTCTTCATGATGTTGGAGATGCATTTGATGTTGTTCTCTATTAGCAGGTTGTTGGATGCTTGATTTACTTATGCATTACTCGGCGTGATATTAAATTTGTTGTCTCACAGACGAGCAGGTTTATGCATTGCCCAGGTGTCAAGCATTGGTAGGCATTTATATGCATCTTTGGCTACTTGAGTGGTACCCAGCTACTTGGGTTGTTCTATCCCAAGGGGGGATCACTACTGCCAGATTTGCATGCTTTTTCTGACTCTAAGTAGGCTGGTTGCTATGACACTCGTGATGGAGACCTCTTTATCTCCAAATGCTTAATCTATAATGATTTAAGAACACCTCTATATCAATCATAGACCAACTTTACACAAATGTTACCATGATTTACAAAATCATTCACAAACACTTCTCTGTATGAAGTTTCTTCTTCTTCAATTAGTCTGCTTTAGAAATTAACTTCATTACCTGCACATATCTTCAAATTTCTTCAATCTAATGATGAGCATACCTCCAAGTTACCTTTAGTCAATTATAACATCCATTAGATCTTTTAAAGAATCATTAAAACCCTGATTTGATCCTTAAGATCAAAGATATGCCAGAAATTGTCTTTTTGAACGAGCGACTTTTACATAATCAACTTCTCAAGTTGATTTCTCATAGCTCAAGTCTCATTTTGCTAAATGCTTTTAGCCATAGCTTCGTTACCTTCTAACTTGGATTTTGAATGCTCATCATCAAAAACTTTACAATGTGCACTAAGATCCAAGCAAAAGTTTGACACAAAAAAGTGTGTGACTCTGAGAGTTCTATCTACAGACTTTACATATACATGTTCCTATTGATCATACACACAACCTGAAAAGAATTAGAACTTGAAACTTTGAACATATCTTTGTTAGCTTGATATTTCCTGATCCACTTGATCAGGCTGAGAAAAATCAGAAAAGACTCGACGCTAACTTAGGAAGATGACTCTCTACACATCTATCACATGAACTCTTGAATTCTAAGGACTCTCATTCTTATTTATTTACATTATTGACTTATGTACATATGATTCTAGACTCAGCCCATCTCTATTACATTACTCCTCATCATTCTAATGACCATCTATACCCATTGTACAAGAATTTTCATCTGTAATGTACATATGTATACAAGCTACATTTCTGAGATCTCTTCACTTTCTCCAATGACTTCTTTGACTTCATTTTGATTTTTGACTTGCTCATTGGGGATTACTTTGATCCAAGAGCTCCCCCTCAATCACTAATTGTGATTATGCCATTCTTCTTTATTCCTACCATCTCTTTGAACTTCTGTAACTTAGGTCCATCTAAGCTCTTTGTGAACATATCTGCAACTTGTTCTTTTGTTGATGTATACAAAACTTCAATCTCTTTGTCAAGTACCTTTTCACTCAAGAAATGATATTGAATCTTTATGTGTTTAGGCTTGGCATGAAAAACAGGATAAGCTGCCAAATATAATGAACTCATGTTGTCTCCAAAAATAATTGGAGTACTTTGATTAGTTCCAAAACTTTTCAATAAGGTCTTCAACCATATCACTTCCTTTGCTACCTCTACCATTCCTTTGTACTCAGCTTCTCTGGATGACAAAGCAATTGTACGTTGCTTCTTTGAGCACCAAGAGACTAACTTATCTCCAATGTAAAAAAAAACCATAATACAAACCTTCACTCAGGGTTCCCTTGATATATCTAAGTACCCTTTGAGTTGCAATCCAATGAGTTTTCTTTGGACAATGCATAAATTCTGATAAGACACCAACTACATATGATAGGTCTGGTCTTGTCAAGGTAGCATAAATCAAACTACCTACCAAACTCTAATATTTCTTCATGTCATTAAATTCTTCTCCTCCATATCTACTCAATTTATGATTTACCTCCAATGATGTGGTTGAAGGCTTGCAATCTTCCATGTTGAACTTTACCATAAGATTCTTCAAGTATCTCTCTTGTGTAACATATACTTCATGTTGAGTATACACAATCTGCATTCCTAAGAAATAAGAGAAGTTTCCCAAATCACTTATCTTAAACTCCTTTTCTATTTGCTTCTTAAGCTCCTTGATTCCTTAAGCATCTGTACCTCTGACAATAATATCATCAACATAAATACACATATATATGAACCCATCTTCACTAGCAAGCTACTATCTGCTTTTGAAGCTTGATATCCACATTCATTTAAGAACTTAACAAGCCTATAATTCCATGCCCTTGGGGCTTGCTTCAAACCATACAAAGCTCTCTTGACCTTACATACATAATCTGATCCAATCGAATCCATGAAACCTTCTAGTTTCCCCATGTACACCTCATCTGCACTATATCCATTCAAAAATGCATTCTTCACATATAATTGTGACAACTTCCATCCTTTACAAGCAGCAATAGCAATTAGGGTTCCAATTGTAGACATATTAGCAACTGACTAAAGGTTTCATCATAATCTACCCCATAAGTTTGGGCATAACCTTTAACCACAAGTCTAGCTTTGTATCTAGACACCTCACCATTTGCAAACCTCTTTGTCTTATATACCCACTTACATCCAATTACCTTCTGGTTCTTTGGTCTTGGCACCAATTCCCATGTCTCATTCTCAAGTAGAGCATTATACTCTTCTTGCATTGCCTTCTCCCAGTTCTGTTTTCCTTTAGCTTCTTCAAATGTGGTTGGGTGTTCTTCTGTCTTCACAATATAAGCATAATCTTTTGTTGTTAAGAAGGATGTATCATAGCTATACCTGATAGGTTCCTTTCTTTCTCTCAAAGATCTTCTAACCTATGCACTTCTTGAAGTCTCAGCTACATTTGATTCTAGATCAAATCTTGGCCTATCTTCATCATTGCCCTGTAATTTACTTTTACAATCATCATCATCAATATTTTATTCATGCACTTTTACTTTTGTCTTCTCTTTCCTTTGTATTTCTTCAATATCTCCATAATCATTAGTTGACCCTGTATACCATGTGCTTTGCTCATCAAATGTAACATCTTTTGTGACAAGAAATTGCTTTGTTGATGGACTCCACAATCTGTAACCCATCTGTCTATCATCATACCCAATAAACACATACTTCTTTGCTTTGGGTTCTAGCTTATCTCTCAATTGAGAAGGAACATAAGCATAAGCCAAACATCCAAATACCTTAAAATGATCAAGATTAGGTTTCTTACCCCATGCTTCACAAGGTGTTCTACCATCCAAAGCTTTGCAGGGTAACCTATTCACAAGGTATGTTGCAGTGTTCATAGCTTCTGCCCACAAGTAGTTGGGACAATTCTTCTCTTTCATCATTGATCTTGCAAACTCTACAAGAGTTCTATTTCTTCTTTCTGTAACTCCATTTTGTTGAGGAGAGTACCTGCAAGTTACTTCTCTTTTTATAACTGCATTCCACAAATAATCATCAAACTCTTTAGAGAAATATTCTCCCACTCCATCTGATCTCAACCTCTTGAGCTTTTGTCCTATAATCCTTTCTGCATAAGCATGATAATGTTTGAATGTCTTGAACACTTCAGACTTGTCCTTGATTGCATAAAGTGTAATCCATCTTGTTCCATCATCAACAAAAAACACATAATACCTAGATCCATTTATGATATAGTCCCTTGAAGGACCCCACAAATCGGTATGAACCAACTCAAGCATATTTGAATACTTGTATCCTATTATATTGTATGAACTTCTATGAGCTTTACCTAATTGACAAGCTTCGCACTTGTATACCATGTATTGACCTTCAACATTTGGTAATCCAAGCACTACATCATTCTTTGACATTTCTTTTATAGCTCTCTCATTAAAATGACCTAGCCTTTTATGCCATAGGTCTAACTCAGACATCTTTTGACTTCCATAAGTAAACAATGCATGTCCCACATTACCTTGGACCTTGAGAGTAAAAGTTGTTCCTTCTTTTTGACTTGTAATGATGCTTCTATATCCCTAATTTGGATCTTGCACATAAACACCATCATTTGTGAATCTGACTTCATATCCTTTCTCCACAATTTTTCCTACACTTATCAAGTTCTTAGGAATAGTAGGAACATAAAGTACCTTGCTTAAGAGTGTGCTTCCACTCTTTTTCTTCACTGATCCAATGCTTTCCACTTTATGCTTGGTATTATCTCCTGTTTGAACTGTATGTCCACTCACCTTTGCTTCCATATCAGTCATCAATGATATATTGCCACTCAGATGATTGCTACATCCTGATTCAATATAGAATGCCCTTTGATCTTCTCCTATTGCTTCATGTGTTGCATTCAAGATGAGAGTCATGTCATCCTTCTGATTTGATGCGTAATTATAATAGTTGTTATTATAGGACTAAGGTTGAAAGCTTCTTCCACCTCCTCTCGCATATGAAGTCCTACCACCTCTTTCTCTGAAGTTACCTCTTTGATTTCTGCTTCCTCTACCTCTTTGATTGAGACTCTGATTATGAATTCCACCATTTTGATTGTTATACCAACAATCATTTGCCAAATGATTTGTTCTGCCACAAATCCAACAAGCTTTAACATTATCTTTATTCTTACCTCCTCTTCCTTTGCCTCTTGAATTCATCTTTCCTCTTGTGAAATTAACTTGGCTTGAAGATCCTTCATCATCAGTTGACTGCTTTCCTTTGACACTCTTTCTCTTATCCTTGGAGTACATAGCTTGGCTTGCACTCCTATCATTATCTCCCTTAATGTCCTACTCAAAAGTTAGCATGTGTCCTGACAATTGATTAAGATCAAGAGTAAAATGATATAATGACAATTCTATGGACAATATGAAAGCCTTCCATTTCTCATCTCCTCCGAGACGTGTAATTATTTGTCTTATCAACTTGTCCTCTTCAATATCTTCATCTACTACTCCCAAGCTATCTGCAATATCCTTCATTCTCGCCACATAATCAGAAGATGATTGTGGGCTCTTCTTCTTGAAGGTTGTGAACTCAGCCCATAATGAGGACTTTCTTGACTTAGTTGTATTTTGAAAATGTTCTTCTAAAGCATTCCACATATCTGTTGCACTTTCTAATCCATTAATATGAGGTAGAAGATAATCATTTATAGCCATGTAAATGATGTTCCTAGCTTGAGCACCCTTTTTCATCCAATTCTTCAAATTTGCAAGCTCTTCCCTAGTTGGGACACTAGGATCTTCAAACTCAAGATTTACTTGTTCTCTTGTAATTAATGCCATCAAGCCTTTGCTCATGAGATGTGCCTCAATCCTCATGGAACAAGTTGGATATTTTTCCCTATCTAGCTTATCAATCTGCAAGCTTTCTCCCATCTTTGATCTTTGTCTTCTGGAAATGTTAAGACAAATGAATATGCTTTGTACCTTTAATGTAAAGCTTCAATCTTTCAGATCCTTTCAAGCTCAGTCTTCACACTTCTTCAGGCTGTCTTCAAGACTTTGATCTTGTCCACATTCAATTAGAAGAAACTTCAATGTCTGCAAAAGTCGGGACTTCAAATGCTCTTTACTTTACTTTATATTGCACCTTTTACTCTGATACCACTGATGGAGATCTCTTTATCTCCAAATTCTTGATCTATACTGATTTAAGAACATTTCTATATCAATCATAGACCAAACTTTACACAAATGTTACCATGATTTACAAAATCATTCACAAACACTTCTTTGTATGAAGTTGCTTCTTCTTCAACTAGTCTACTTTAGAAATCACCTTCATTACTTGCACATATCTTCAAATTTCTTCAATCGAATGATGTAGATACCTCCACGCTACCTTTAACACAATTATAACATCCATTAGATCTTCAAAAGAATAATTAAAACTCTGATTTGATCATTAAGATCAAAGATATGTCAAAAACTCTCTTTCTGAACAAGTGACTTTGACATAGTCAACTTCTCAAGTTGATTTCTCACAGCACAAGTCCCATTTTGCTAAATGCTTTTATGCATAGCCTCCTTACCTTCTAAATTAGAGTTTGAATGCTCATTCATCAAAAACTTTACACTGTGTGCTGAGATCCAAGCAAAACTTTGTCACAAAAAAGTGTGCTACTCTGAGAGTTCTATGTGCAGACTTTACATATACATGTTCCTATTGATCATACACAAAAACTGAAAAGAATTAGACCTTGAAACTTTGAACATAGCTTGATTAGCTTCTAGATCAGATGTGTACAAAAGATTTCTTGATCCCCTTGATCAGGTTAAGAGAAATCAGAGAAAGACTCTATGCTAACTCAGGAAGATGACTCTCTACATGTCTATCACATGAACTCTTGACTTCTAATTACTCTCACTCTTATTTCTTTACATTATTGACTTATATACATATGATTCTAGACTCAGCCCACGTCTATTACATTACTCATCATTCTAATGACCATCTATACCCATTGTACAATACTTTTCATTTGTAATGTACATATGTATACAAGCTACATTTCTGAGATCTCTTCACTTTCTTCAATGAATTCTTTGACTTCATTTTGATTTTGACTTGCTTCAAGTTATTCATAATCATCAATTAGGGATTGCTTTGTTCCAACAACTAGTGTGTCCACTAGTGGCTTTTGCTTCATGCTTGGTAATTCATGTATATCTTGGTTGAGCAAGAAGTAGCCTACTTTGGCCACCTCTAGTTGTGACGTTGAGTATAGGGTAGCTTTCACAGCGAGTGTTGAGTGTGTGTGGCTCAAACGCCTTATGGTTGATTTGGGTGTTGGTGAGTCTTCTGCCACCACCATCTTCACTGATAGTTAGAGCGCATTGGCAATTGCGAGGAACCCTGTGTTCCATGCTCGCACTAAGCACATTGAGGTGCATTATCATTGTGTCTGAGAGAGGTTCTCTGTTGGAGAGATCAGCTTGGCATATGTGCCCACGCAAGAGAACATTGCAGACCTTTTCACAAAGGCTCTGCCTAGGGAGAAGTTTGAAGCTTTCTATAAATCTTTGGGTTTAGTTCCTTTTGTGGAGTGATTTCCACATAGCTTGGCATTTCCTTATACATGAGTGCCAGCTCCTTGTTCACCACATCACTATTTGTTGATATATTTAGGTAGTGATATGTGTGAACACACTAGGACTACCGGGGCACATTTTTCCCTCTTTAGGAGGTTTTTTCCCTTGGCTTGTATATACACCTATTTCCCTAACGGGTTACTTATCTTTGTACATTCTAGTGGTAATACATTCATTATTGTGTGTTGTGCTCCAAGCTTCTTCTTCTTCCTTGTGTTGTTTGTGTGCTTTTGCAGACGTCTAACTCCAACAAATCAATGCCTCTTTCCTATGCATAGCTCTTTGCAACAAGCCTAGCCTTATACCTTTCAATTGTTCCATCGGGCTTACACTTTAGCTTGTATACCCACTTAGTGCCAATGGCCTTCTTACCAAGAGGCAAGTCACATAAAGGCGAGGTACCATTCCTCATTATAGCATCATATTCAGATTGCAGAGCAGCCATCCAATTTTCAAAGTTTTGTGCTTCATCAAATGAAAGAGACTCATGCTCATCATAGAGACTAGAGGCAACCATATCATAATAATTTGATGCAAAAGAGGCACTATGAGAGCCTGAACGAGTATGATATGACATAGGTTCATCTAATTTATTGTAACGGAAAGTCTGCACCAACCATTCTGGCATAGTTTTTGCCTCCTCAATATCAATTCTCTCATCAATGAGTGCATCATGTAAATCTGCATTAGAAATGCAATGATCTGCATCATCACATGAAACCTACAAAGGCTAAGAAGTTGCCTCATTAGGACCAGCACTAGATTGTCCACCTATAAAAAGAGGCAGCAAAGTATCATACATGTCTTTGGAGCTAACAGATGTCTACTTCGTACATGAAAGTAAAGGCTAAATAGCATCTTCCACAAAAACATCACGGCTAACCAAAATGCTCGTAGTCTATGGATTATACAGACGATAGTCTTTGCTTTTGGAATTGTACGCAACAAGAATACATTTTATTGCTTTATCATCCAATTTCCTACGATATTGTTCAGGCACTAATGCATATGCCAGACAACCAAAAACGCACAGGTGAGAAACAGATGGCTCACGACCATGTCAATCCTCATATGGAGTGATAGAGTGCAATGATTTGGTAGGACACCTATTAAGTACATATGTTGCACACATGAAAACCTCAAGCCAGAATCTATGTGGTAAAGTCTGACTCTTGACCATACACCTAGCCATCTCCATGAGTGACATGTTCTTCCATTGAGCAACCCCATTCTGTTGAGGTGTATACGACACAATACACTAATGTTTTATCCCACATTCAGCCAGAAATGCATTAAAGACAAAAGACATATATCCCCCCCCCTTGATCAAAAAAGAGGGTGCCCATTTTACATGCTGACTTATTTTCAGCCAAAGCCAAAAATTGTTTGAAGCACATGAAAACTTTGGACTTTGCTTTCAATGGGTATACCCACAATGAAAGTCACAAAGTAAAGATAATTTCCAAAAGAGGATGTCTGCATAAGATGAGAGACATCACTGTGAACAAGCTACAATTTTCGAGTAGCTCGAACTGAACCATCTTTTGGAAAGGAAGAATGCTGCATTTCAGCCAAAATACAACCTTCACAGACATGTTTTTCGGGTGCCTCAAGTTTGGGCAAAGAGGACACCATTTCAAATTTCTGTAGGCATAGCAAACAAGCAAAATTTAGATGACCAAAGCATGCATGCCAAAGCTTTGCATCCGACATAGCCTAAGAATCATGTATTGCACATGCTAAATCATTCACATATCTTTCATAGCCTAACAACTTATACAGCCCATGACATAAAATGTTAGAAGCTATAATCATGTTGCCATTTGACAGATCATGAATTGTATATCTGTCATCAACGAATTTCACAACCAATCCAATCGTGGCTAATGGAGAAATTGATAACAGATTTTTCTTGATCCCTAGCACAAATAGAGCATTTGACAATTTGAAAGAACTACCATCGGCAGTAGTCAGAATGATCTTACCAACTCCCATGACAAGATAAGAGGAGTTGTTGGTGCATATATCAGTATTCCGTATAGGGAAAGGCTCAAGTGAAGTGAAGAAATTGCACTACGAGGTAACATGTTTGGTTGCCCCACTATCAAAGTGCCAAACATCTGAGTCTATCACAGACATACACCACTCATGAGAAGATGGGTCAAAACTAGGAATAGTAGAAAATGCCCATTCTTCATTCTACATAAGATTCACAGACTCTATTTTCAGTGTAGAGGCCTCTACAACAACCATTTGAGCGTCTTTTTTCTTAGCCTCTTTCGCAGCCAATTTTGGACACCTCTTGTTGACATGAACATTTCTAGTATTTGCAAAACAATTTCTACTTTTCTAATTTTTTCTCATCTTTGTCTTCCTTCTTCGAATGTGCAACATTTGTAGATTTCTTCTTACTAGTAGATGAGCTCTGTTTACCTTTTCCCTTCTCACTAGCCAAGAAAGCTTGATCTGCAACACACATAATATGTCACGAGGAAGGACATAAGGAAGAGAGCTCACACACACACTCTCACTCTCAAGGAGAAGCACACACACAGATTGAGGCAAGGAAGAATGATCTTCTTCTTCTTCTTCTTCTATTACATAAAAGGAATGTACAAGAATGACCTAAAAAACAAGAATACCACAAGTGCAATATATAAAGAGCAGTACATAAGGAAAAACCTAATATCCGCAAATGAGTGAGCTGGCAAGAAACAAATGTGCCATCACTCTCGGTAGATAAATCTAATAAATATCAATGAAGTATCCCTAACATATATTGGTATGACCACTATACATGTCAGAGAAATGAAAAACTGGTACGTGTCATCCTGGATCATCACATGTTGAGCTTGATATCTCAACACTCCCCCTCAAGCTCAACACCATATCTTGTAATCCAAGCATCTCTGGAAACTTCTTTAACTTCTCAGCCCCAAGTGCTTTGGTGAAAATATTAGCAACCTTCTCATCTGTTCTCACATAAACAAGATCAATATCACCTGCTAATACCTTCTCTCTAATGAAGTAATAATGTACCTCGATATGCTTTGTTCTAGGATGGAAAACAGGGTTCCATGCTAACTGTATGCTGCTAAGATTATCACAATAGATAGTGATAGGCTTTTGCACTTCCACACCTAAATCTGCAAGTAACATCTTCAGCCATGATGCCTCACATGCTGCCATTGCAGCACCTCTATACTCAGCCTCTGTACTCGACAAAGCAACAATGGGTTGCTTCTTGCTGTTCCATGTAATAGCTGCACCTCCAAGTGAGAAAAGAAAGCCACTAGTAGATCTTCTATCTGGAGTACTACCTGCCCAATCTGCATCGGTATATCCATGAACCTGCAACTCCACACCAGCTTCATAAAACAATGCATAATCCAAAGTAGCACTCACATAACGTAGAGTACGCCTCACAGCATCCAAATGTGGCTTCCTGGGAACCTACGTAAACTGACTTTCAAGTCCAACAGTATAACTTAGATCAGGCCTTGTAATTGTGAGATATATAAGACTTCCCACAATTTTCCTGTACATAGTAGCATTTTCCAATGCTTCACCTGATGTAGTATCCAATTTCAAATTCTGATCTAATGGCATAGAAATTGGCTTACAATCAGCCATACCATACTTTTGCCGCATATTCAAGGCATATTGCCTTTGCGACATCCATATACATGTTTTTGTATGTATAAACTCAATGCCCAAGAAATAGCGTAGCACACCAAGATCTTTCATGTCGAATTCCTGCATAAGAAGTTTCTTTACCTCTTTGATGCTTTCTTCATTATCACCACCTACAATCAGGCCATCAACATAAATAGCCACAATAGTGATGCCATCATCAGCCTTCCTTACATATAGTGAGTGATCTGCATCACACATAGAGAACCCAATGCTGGTTAAGTAATCAACAATCCTTGCCATGCACGAGGGGCTTGATTCAGCCCATACAAAGCCTTTTGCAACCTGCAAACATATTCTGGATGCTTTGAATCTTCATATCCTTGTGGCTGGTCCATATATACTTCTTCTTGTATCTCACCATGTAGGAAAGCATTCTTCACATCCATCTGATGCAAAGTCCATCCTCTTGCTGTAGCTAATGCAACAAGTGTTCTAACAGTAGACATTTTAGCTACAGGGCTGAATGTTTCCTCATAATCAATGCCATATGTCTATGCATAACCTTTAGCTACCAATCGTGCTTTATACCTGCTTATGCTACCATCAGCATTATGCTTTACCTTGTAAACCCATTTGCAGCCTATGGATTTCTTTCCTTGTGGCAATGGAACCAGCTTCAATGTATCACTTCCATAAAGTGCAGCCATCTCCTCATCCATAGCTTTTTCCCAATCTGCATTACCAATTGCATCTTCAAAACAAGAAGGTTCAGCATCTTGTATTACCTTTGTCATGTAGGCACAATGGCGAGCCATGTAACTATCATATGTCAATCGTTGCACTGAATTATGCATCCTCCCAGATCTTCTTGGTCCTGGGTCACTTCTTCTCGTATCATCTCCATATGCCCTTCTTACTCCTGGAGTCTTCACAGAGGGCAATCCAAGTTCCTCATCAATACTCTTTTCTAAACCACTTGAATCTCCATCAACATCTTCAAAATCTGCACTTGTTTTACTACCAACAGAAAGCTTTTCTTTACCTTTCTTGGATGTATTTGATGAATTTGTTGTACTGAAATTTCCACGCAATCTTCCACTCCATGGATTTGAGTTGGAACTATTGCTTGGTGATGCATCCGGTCCACTCAAAACTTGAGATTCTGCACTAGATTTTTGAGCATTTTATTTGTCATTTGGTTCAAGATTCACTCCTTCTTTGGCATCTGCATAGAAGCTTGACATTTCATCAAATACCACATCTCTGCTCACCTTCACCTGTCGTGTGAGTGGTTTATAAGATTTGTACCCCTTTTGCTCAAGGGAATATCCAATGAAGACACATCTTTCTACTTTCGGATCAAGCTTCATCCTCAACTCATATGGAACATGTACATATGCAATACAGCCAAAAACTTTCAGATGTGATAAGTTTGGCTATTTACCTGTAAACTTCTCTTCAGGTGTAACTTGATGTACAGCAGCAGTCGAAGTTCTATTCATGATGTATACAGTAGTATGCACAGCTTCTGCCCAATAACAATGAGGCATATTCTTCTCAGCCATCAAGGCTCTTGCTATTTCTGCAATATGTCTATTTTTGCGTTCAACAACACCATTCTGTTGTGGTGTGTACCTGCATGAAAACTGATGCCGCATTCCATGATTTTTTAGAAAATTGCTGAACTCATTTGACATCTATTCACCTCCTCCATCAGATCTTAATGTTTGAATGTACTTCCCTGTCTGCTTTTCCACCATAGCTTTAAAATTCTGGAAGTGAGTGAACACCTGGCTCTTCTCTTTCATGAGATATACCCATACTTTGCGTGTATGATCATGAATGAAGGTAACATGAAACCTGCAACCACCCATAGATGTGGTCTTTGCTGGACCCCAAACATCTGTATGTACTACTTCTAGTACATTCTCACTAACATGTTTGTCATGTGGAAATGATGCTCTTGACTGTTTACCAAATTGACATGTTGCACATACCTTTTGCATTTCTGCAACTTTGTTATTTGGTAGTCCATTGACAATCTCCTTTGACTGCATCATTTTCAGCCTTTGCAAGTTTGCATGTCCAATCCATTTGTGCCATATCTCTATATCTGCAATAACTCCTGCACCTTTTGCAAACATGGCTCCATTCATTTCAGGAATCTTCACATTGAAGGTGAACATCCTACCCACTTTGTTTCCTTTGGCAACCAATCGTCCATCCTGCTTGTACTCTTCTACATATAATCCATCAGCATTGAACCTGACTTGTAATCCGTGGTCAACCATTTGTCCAAAAGAAACCAGATTCTTTGTTATATTTGGAACATGCAACACATCAGCAAGATGTTTTACCTTCCCGTCCTCCATAGACAATGCTATGTTTCCTGTATGCTCAATAGGATGCGATGTATCATCACCTGTTTCAACATATCCAGGAACTAGCATTTTCTGCGAACTACTAAACCATTCTGCATGACTGGTCATGTGATTTGAAGCACCTGAATCAACATACCAGACATTATCATTCGATTTTGAAACACCAGCAGACATCGTATTCATCATGTGATGTTGAACCATAAACAGCTTCTCAGAATCATCTGCACTTGTGGATGCATAGTTGTTTTGCTGCCTTCTGTTATTTTAATTCTTTAACCTACAATCACGTTCAAAGTGTCCATGTTTACCACAATTCTAGCATCCTTTACTATCATTATCTGAATAATTTCTTTGGAAATTTCTATGACCTCTTTGGCTCCCCCTGCCTCGAAATTGTCCTCTTCCTCCTACATGATTCTGTTGTTGACCTTGGTCTTGGTTACTGTTTCCTCTTCCACTTCCAAAACCTCTACCTCTGCCTCTTCCTCTACCAGACTAGAATACCTGCTCAGAACTGGGCTTTCCTTGGGAGTTTGAGTCCTCACCAAGACTCGTTTCTTCAATAATCAGCATAGATACCAGATCAACAAAATTCGGAATATTTTCCTTGGTCTGTATGGAGGTTCTGAACTGCTTATATGCAGCTCCTAAACCATGAAGGCACACTTCCACCTTATCATCATCATCATCTACATTCACGCCAATAGATGCAAGTGACTCACATATGCCTTTGATTTTAAGAGTGTAGTCACTTACCGACATGCTCTTCTTTTCCAATGTATGCAGCTCGTTCTTGAGTTGCAATTTCCGTGCCTTTGTATTAGTCTCATACAAAGTGACCAAACTGTTCCAAGCCTCTTTTGGAGTCTTGACATCCTGTATGTGTCCAATCATGCTATCCTGTATGCTAATAGATAGCCAATACATTACCTTTCATGCTCCTTGATTCCATTCCTCATATGCTCTTAACCTATCTGCAGTCCGATTCCTTTCTAGTAACTGCAGAGCATTTTCATTCTCTCCTTCGATGTACTTCCATTAGCCTTTTCCCATAAGGAAATTCGTCATTGTGAATCTCCAAGCATGGAAGTTATTCTTGTCCAGCTTATCACTCATAAGCTGACTCATTCCATCTGCGTTTTCCATTTCTGCAACAATTCACAACACTGCAAAACACTATAAGCAGCACTTCTGCTTGAACACTGTCGCACTATGACATGACAGTTCGATCTCAGAAAAACACAGTTTTCGTGTATCAACAGTACACCGAATCGCTTGAAATTCTGGATCTCGAATATATGAGGGTTGTCGAACACAACGCAGGTTACAGTTTCTGAAACTGATCTGTTTTTTTGTGGGTCCCACCTTCCGGGCTCAAAACAGAGGTCGAGATGGCTCCGAAACTTCGATCTGACTTCATGCCGATTTTCGTAGCAAACGGAGGCTGTTTGTGAAATCATGTTTTCTCCACGCCTTGCCATGTAGTCTTCACCGTCGCCTTCTCCACGAGCTCTCTACAACCACGCTGGCTCTGATACCATGTCACGAGGAAGGAGATAAGGAAGAGAGCTCACACACACACTCTCACTCTCAAGGAGAAGCACACAAACAGATTGAGGCAAGGAAGAATGATCTTCTTCTTCTTGTTCTTCTTCTTCTATTACATAAAAGGAATGTACAAGAATGACCTAAAAAACAAGAATACAACAAGTGCAATATATAAAGATCAGTACATAAGGAAAAACCTAATATCTGCGAATGAGTGAGCTGGCAAGAAACAAATGTGCCATCACTCTCGGTAGATAAATCTAATAAAGCTCAATGAAGTATCCCTGACATATATCGGTATGACCACTATACATGTCAGAGAAACGAAAAATTGGTACGTGTCATCCTGGATCGTCACATGTTGAGCCTGATATCTCAACATAATAGACATGTTCTACCTAGAATGATCTTCCTACAATAGAACAGAAACTAACTCCTCAAATGTTAAAGCATTTGGATTGGCTTTCATCATCAAATGAAGAGTAGAAGTAAAACTTTGATATGAGTCGAGAAGACCATTCAGAACAGTCTGTGCAAGTGAACTGTTAGGAAGGACTTCATCATTAGACATCAATTGTGCCTTCAAATCCTTGATTTCTGTCAAAAAACTATCCATAGAATCACCTTCATTTATGTGCTCACTCTCCAACTGTTTTTAGAGATAAGCAAGGTGAACCTCATTCCTAGCCTGTTACAATGTGATAAGTGTATCCCAAGCATCCTTAGCTATTCTGCAAGAGTGAATGTGAGGAATAATGGCACATTTGACAAACAAGGCTATCAATGCATGTACATGAGCATCTTTGCCATCCCAACATTAGGAAAAAAAGTGAACCCTGCATGGGCCTTGTAAGGATTCCTAATTTTTAGGGATTAAGCTTAATCTTGTACTTTGTTAAGGGGACAAAGTGCATTTAATAGAGCACTTTTTGGTAGGCTGAAGTAGGCTTTTTTTTAGGCTGAGCTAGGACCTTCTCTCTCTTCTGCACATAGAGAGAGAGAAAAACCACTTTCCACCTCATCAAATCCGTCCATCTTTATGAATAAAAAAATGAGTTTTCTGAAAAAGTCTCTTTTTCAGCTATTCTTTATTCAAAATGGCCCATACTTTTATGTATATGTCAGAACTTAATTTTTTTAGACTTATTTTTATAAAAAATACTTAAAAAACATACTTTTTTCAAAATCCCTCCAAAAGTTAAGTGCCACATCATCAAACTCGTAACTTTGGTTGCCCCAAAACATGAATTTTTGAAAAAAAACTCATTTTCCCTCTAACATACTGAAAAAAGTCATTTTGACCTATCCACATACCAAAACACACTTTTTTTCTTGCACATAGCTACTGTACTAGCCATTCCAGCAATCTCTGTGCTTCTTCCCATTCGGTGCTGGAGTTTTGGAACATCATGGTGCTCACATGTATTACGAACATGACACCAGCACCAGCGCGTGCTCCTCACTCAAAGAGTGTACATGTTCGTGTTCCTACAGAATTTGCACCAACAACTAGAGGTAGCAATGACATAGATTCTCAAAATGCACGACGTGCAGCTGGAGAGAAGAATATTGATCTTTGGGTCCATGGTGCTTTGTATCCCTTGGATCCAATGGCTAATGTTCACCCTAGATTCCATACTATCTCCACATTTCTACAATTCCTTGGTTCCGGTGAAGATGGACTCCTAGGCTATTGCAAGCGATTGTCTAACCATTCTACATCTATAGCAAATTATTGGATGCAACAATGTCATCACAACCATTTCAGGATACACAGTTTAGAGAGTGCTATACACACTTTAGAAAGTGCTATCAAATCTTTGGATGAGCACAATAATAGTCTCAAACAAGATGTGGAAGAAAAGGAGAGCACAATTACAAAGTTGAAAGCCAATCTTACACAACTAAAAGAGACTCCACTTGGGATGAGATTTAGGAAACGACCATTATCATCCTTTCAAGCTCTTTCAACTGGTGGTGGAGCACGGAAGCAACGTGTTTACGCACTTAGGTATGTATTTCCTTTGTTTAGTTATGTTAAAAGACTTTTAGATTGAGATTCTTATTGTGCAGGTCATTTGTTGAAGATGCGAGTGCTTCCTCAACAATGGAGGATCAATTGAACTTTCTGAATTCTTGTCTTAGCAACAAACATGTGCTTATGATCTTGGAGTCACCAATAGGAAATCACATCAAAACCCAAGTGATTAAAGATTTTGCAGGCAACTTAGAAGATATTATTAGTCCTAGTGAGGTACAGATGGTATGTGATGAAGCAGGTGTTAGTACTAGAGCGTACACTGCATTGTACAATCTTTTGAAGCAGGCTCTACAAAACAAAGGTATTTTCCAGAGCATTTTTCCATGCCCTTACAAGGTATCTGTGAGGAAGAAGATAACCAATGAGGATGTAGCCAATACTCTTGGCAATTACCTGCATATAGAAGATGTTATGCCTGCATCCATTTATCATTCATCTACATCAAAGAAAGAGTTGAAAAACACATCTAGACAGGGATTCATCTACACAAAGTACAACAACATATTTGTCAATTTGGAGAGGCTCCAAAAGGAAATGGTTAAATTTTACAAATCCACACTTCAAGGTATATCCATTGTTTTGATAATGACATTCATAGTATTTTTAATAATATAATGTTTGTTATTTGATGTAGATTTTGGTTCCAAACTCAAGTTTGTATTGAAGCTAGACGAATGTCAAATCATAAAGGGACGCCGTATGGAGAGACTTAGTGTGACACTCATGAACGAAGCTATGGCCCATGCTATTATTGATGATAGTGAAGAATCTACCCATCACTTTACATATAGTGTCCAATCAGAGAAAGATATATGGTGGTTAGGTGCTATTGAAGTACCTAAAGAATCCAATGATGTTCTTACATGGATTTTCAATAGGATCCCATGGATCACAGAGGTGATAACTTCTCAAATTCATGGTTCCAAAATCAATGTAGAAAGCCTTGGTGATTTTGAAGTAGAGTGGCACTTAGGTGGAGACTTAAAGACTATCAAATGCATGTTAGGGTGCAAACAAGGTGCATCTACTCTCTATCCTTGTCCATATTGTACACGAGGTTATAAACGAACAAAGAGAAAACAAAACAACATAGATGATTTAGTTGATGACACAGATGCAACTCCATCTGCTGAATGGGATACACCTTTAATGAGGTGTCCCATGTTAGGTACACCTAATCGTGACATGTCAGATAAGGATTGGAATCCCATTATTCCATTCCCTTTAGTCAATGTCCACTTTTGCACCTTGCATGCCTTCATGAGAATTTTTGATAGACTATTGAAGCTCCATATAGAATACGCATTTGCCATGAAGCCAGTTGATAAATCTATTCAAGCTATAAAGAAATTGGAGGAACTTCTTAATTCAATTGGTTGTCATGGTGGAAATGTAACCCTAGTTGTTAAGAAAGTTGGAGAATCTCAAGATAGCTTGCAACAAGTGTCAATGACAGGGAATAAAGCAAGACATTTTTTTAGAAGAGGTACTAGCACTCAAAATAATGAACGTTATGAGCTGTGGAAAGACCTATGCATGATCACAACAGACAATGACTCTCAAGTTGATCTTTGTAATAAGAGAAAGAAAGTTTGGTCGAGCTTTGATAAGGTTGTAGGCTTAATGGGTCTGACTAGGTCTAGTGCTATTCAACGTCAAATGTTTCAAGAAACATTAGTGGAGTTCACCAAGTGTTTCATTCAATGTTGGGGAGAGAGCAATATAACACACTACATTGTAAGTGTAATCTTCTTCTACAAGTGTTCATTGCACTTACCTTTTTCCAATGTACTTAACAATTTTTAGCATATTTTGTTTGCACATGGAGCTTTTTTCATGCATCGATATGGGTCATTAGAGATTTTCAGTACCCAAGGAATGGAAAAGTCACACTACAAAGCGAGGGGTGTCTACTTCAAAAACACCCGACATGGTGGTGGCCCAATGCAATCAAACTACATGGAGGAGATGTTTAATTGGTTTTACCGCACTACATTCTCGAGAAAGTTTTTTGTGGAACGACTTAGGGATTCAAAATTGGCAAAACTTGCAAGAAAGATGCAACACAACATTGCCAGTGAGAAATGGAAGTCATCGTTAGGTCCTCTTCATCATGCTCAGTGGCGTGCAAGGAGACAACGAGAAGGCTCAGCTTGGAAGTAAAGTGAATTCGCTATTTCCCATTATGTGGTAATACATATGATTATTGTAATCTTGATTTCAATGTGTTATTATTTAATATATAATATTCTGTATGGTTTTAAACAGGTTTTGTCCGTTCTAGTGTGAACAAACAGTTTTTTAAAAAACTCTATAAATAGAGAGAACTCACTTCATTTCACACTTTTTGCAACTCAAGAGAATGGCACGCACCAAGCAAACTGCAAGGAAAGATTGCGTCTTCTTTCCTAGCCCTCATCTAGGGACACAACGCCCACCATGGTTGCAACCCCCCCAAAGGCCTCGAAGTGGTTCCCAGAGCACATCTGTGCCTGTGTCACACAATGGCACACCACCTGGGAGCAATTCAGTGCGAGAAAATGAAGTTTCCAATAGACAAGATTATTATACTCCAGGACGATCAGAGGATGAGCCACCAACAAGGACACCCATCAAATCAAGACCCAAACAGAAGTTGATCAGAAGGAGTGTACCAGAGAGCGACGAAGAGTCATCCCCATATGAGGAAAGCAACAATCAACCACCATGGAATGATATGCAAATACCAACGAGCCATAGGGTGACACATGGAGGTAAGACACTTCCACAAGGACAAGGGCAAATACCAACAGAGGAGGAAAGAGAGCAAAGTCAACAACCACATCAACAACAAAATGTGCAAGATGAAGCTGGGCCCTCACATCGTGTACATCGGAGAAAAAAAAACTATCAACCTCGACGTCGACCTCAACGCCAGCCAAACATACCTCCCAACCCAAGAGCTCCACAAAGACGAAGGAAGCACTACAGGGCTTTTGCAGAGATACGACACTACCAAAAGTCCGTTGAACTACTCATACCACGAAGAGCTTTTGCAAGGGTAGTGAAAGAGGAACTACAAAGCTACCAAACAGGTCTAAGAATACAAGGGATAGCACTTGAAGCACTTCAAGAGGCAGCTGAGGCCTACCTCATCTCCATGCTTGAGGACTCTAACCTCTGTGCTATCCATGCCAAGAGAGTAACCATACAACCGAAGGACATTCAACTAGCAAGAAGAATTAGAGGAAATAACCCATGATGTGTATATTATACCCTATGATAGGCTACTTTGCGATGTAATACAATGGATAATAGAAAATTTTGTTTTGACTTATATTCTTTGTCTCTTTTTTCTCTCTCACTCTCTCTCTCTCTTTCAGTCAGTTATATATGGATTCAGTTAAACATGCATGCACTTGCCTATTGTTTTATGACTAGATATGTTCCTTTTCTACATACTGGTGTGCATCATGTCTTTTTAATACCAAAAAACCCCCAGCCACAGAAACGCGGGATTCAGCCCTGCAAAATTTTTGCAGGGCTGAATCCCGCGTTTCTGTGGCTGGGGTTTTTTTTTGCAATATTTGGTCTTTGGTAAGCATAAGACATATGGTAGAGATGCAAGGGTCTAGGTATTAAGAGGTTATACCCTATAGGAATTGAGATCTTTAGCTACTAAAGGCTGAGTTTATACCCTACTGAAAACTTCTGGTCCTGATAATACCAAAACCAATTGAAAATCTGAAATTACATTGTTTCCTATGTATTGTAGCACCTAAAAAGCTTAAAAAAGGCCAAAAAAGCCCCAGCCACAGAAACGCGGGAAACAGCCCTGCAAAAATTTGCAGGGCTGTTTCCCGCGTTTCTGTGGCTGGGGCTTTTTTGGCCTTTTTTAAGCATATAATCATACAGAGGACCAAAGAAAAATACAAAGACCCCCAATTAGATACAATTTGTGGAGAGAAGATAAGTTCAATTTTTTAGCACATTCATAAACAGAACTAGACAAATCATGAAAAAAAAAGCTTGTATTATCAAGACATTACATCATTTCTCAACTGCCTTCAATTTCTCCACAACTTTCCTTCTCCTTTGGAGAGATTGAGGCAGCTGGTAAGTCAATACAGATCTTGATATTACATGGGGGTCTTGCATTCCAAGACTCATGGCGATACCTATTTGCCCTAATACTTTCCCTCTAAAATTAAGTCCTAAAGTAGTTACAACTAAGGATTTCCTAACCAAAATGACACAATTAGTGCCTTGGGTAATTGTACATAAACACAAAATCTTGCTAAGGGCCTTCAAGCACCAAGTGATGAAGTGCCCATCGGGACTGTAGTCTTTGTGTATGATAACAAAATCATCCTTTGGCAACTTTCCGATGTAGTTTGCCAAGGATGCACCACTCCCACGAGAAGCTCGATCCCCACCAGACCTTGCTGCGAACTTGTCGAGCTCAATTGCTTCCTGTTAAGAACAAATGAGAATTCAAGCTCTTACAATGTTAACTTAAAATTATCGATTTATTTAATTCAATTACCACTTACATCATGAAGCTTGTCTTCTTCCTCCCCTCTTCCAGGGGCATCAAGATCAATGCTAGAGTGGGCCATGCCACTCTGCTCTGCTACATGGGATGTAGGAATTTTTTGCTTCAGTATCCTCTCCTGTGCTGCACTGAACTCCTCCTCTGTAGTAGAATTGTTGTCATCATTTAAAATATCAGCACACACCATTGATATGGTGTCTGCCACAGAATCCCCAAGTGGGATGGACTTCTTTTCAAGTATGTCAGATGTGTTGTCAAGTGGAACATCTGACATTGTGGAGAAAATACTCAAGCATTCATCTAGACGTAGACCGAATGCCTTCTCAATGTCATGGAGTAGAATAAATTCCTCTCCATCCCCAACGATGCAGGAGAGATATTCAAGTTCCACCTCTGGTAATGTGGGCTCAGAGGGGTTGAGATTTGAAGGGGGGGCCTCCTCCATGCTTGATTGCACATGTAGTTTATCCTCAACACCACCAGGGAATTCTTGGTGGATTGTAATGCTTTCTTTGGAAAAATTTATGGCCTCTCGTTGAGGCTCATTCTTCTCCTTAACAAAACCCCCAGTGGCAAGGTTGGGGAGCTCAACAGGTGTAGGTTCCGGCTCCTCATTAATAATAAAATATGTTGTTGCAGTGTAGGATAGGTACTTTGTACCCATCCTCTTCTTTTTGTTAAGTTTTTTTACTAATGGCACAGAGTCATCTAGTAAGTGCCCAGCAGTTTCCGCAATTGCCATGAAGCGCTTAAGGCGCTTCATGAAGGCTTCATCGCCTCTATGTATGTAGAGTAGAAGGTCACATGGAACCCATTTACCCTCATAAGGCGGTATTTCTATAGAAAAACGCAAGATGTAGTACTCAAGGAACTCTATGATTTCCTTGAGCACATCAGAGTTCAGTTGAATTGTTTTGTCTAGATCAGGGACCCTAGACAGTAGGTCATACAAGTGGTTCTGACCTTTGAACTCAGTTGATTCCAAGAACTCATTGAAGAGTTCACGTGGACGTTTGAGTTGCAGGGTACTGGAGGATGCGGCAGCCATTGCGCGTGATGCTAGCTTGTGTGCGTACTCTGCTAGTGATTGTAGCTCTTCTTGGTTGCAAAAGTGAGAAATGAGAGAATAAGTGTTGCTTTTATAGTAGTTTCAAAATTTTAAAGTGAGTGGGACCCATTTTAAAACTAAAACTGATACCTTCAAATAAAACAATCATGCACAGAACTCTCAGAAAAAAAACTTTTGCTCATAAAAAGATTGAACAGAATCATTAACCAGAATAAGATACACGACAACACAATAGAAAAAAAAAAATTCTCAGAACTTTAAAATTATAATAAATTGCCATTGGAAAAACCAAAGATTTGGCAAATTGTACATCATATTGAGATCAAAAAATTTTACATGCTACATGTCTTGCATGTTAAATACATTGTTGCAGATGTAGGATTATAAATGGAACATAGGTGTGTGTACACTGTAGCACTCAAATAGTCCTTGAGCTATGACAATGAAAGTTGAGTTCCATCCACACTCCATTCAAGGAGGACTTTAATTTTATCCTCCAACCTCTTACCAATCTGCAGACAAATAGAAAACTTTAAATGAACATATTTGAGTGTAAGAATTTGTATAAACAAAAGAAGAAATACCATATGCTACTTACCTTATGCCCTTGTATTCTGAACTTTGATTGATCCAGATCCTCAAATCCCATGATTACTAGATGTTCTCTCACGTTGGCAAGAGTCCAATGATGATTTACTGAAATAACTTCCATTTCATTGTTGGGTAGATTTATCTTAATTTCAAATGAAATTAAAACACCCTCAGAACTTTGTAATGGTATCCATTCACCAAGTTTACACATCCAACGATCATAATAGAATCTAATGTACAATGAAGTACGATGTTTCAAGTATCGAAATCCTATGCCTCTTGCACCAATTTTACAAATGTATCTATCCCCTTTGGTGCATCCTTCTACAAGTCCCCATTTTTCACCTAGCAAACACTCTACCTGCTCATACATGATATCTTTTAACATGAACATTGTTGACGTCTCTAGAATTGTGAATATCTGAAATAAATGTACAAAACAATGAACAGGAACACACCAATGTAATCCTATAGATCTTGAAACTCTTGTAAATTTCAAAGAGTTGTGTATGTCCATCACCATCTTATGCTTCAAAGATGTTAATGTCCATACATCAGGTTGCGGCCACTCAAGCTTTAAGAGAGAATCTACCTTAATCATCTCTAACTTGCCAAAATCATTTGATGAAGAGGGTACAACATATGTATGTGTGTAAAAGAAAACTCTCTCACATAATAGCTGAGCAGGACGGGCTTGTGGAAAGACTATCGACCCAACATCTGCATGCAATGCTTGGAAAGTACCTGTAAGACTATGAAGTGGTTGTTCTTCCACCAAGGTAGAAGGAAATATGTCTACAACAAAAAAATACACAACTTAGCTAGGTATATTCTGAAATTTGGACAAAAGTCAATGAGTAATACTTACAGTTGATAGGATATCTCATTTTGTTTGAGTTTTCCAATTTCATGGTTGACATTGTGAACACATGTTGTACAATGGCAACAGTTTCACCATTTTTGAGCTTTTTGAAGCCTAGTAACTTCCCTTTCCAATGAAGATCCAAGTTTCCACGATCTCTCACACGGTGAGGACCAACACCAGAGGGTTGCATGTACACCCATGCACCTTTGCAGAACTCCTGTCCTAACCAAAATCCTTCTGGAGCCTTGATATTGTGACATTTTATCGCGATAACCTCATCTTTTGGACGTCTATGAGATTTAGGTTTCTCCATTGGAGATCAGGCTATGGAAATGACAGTAGGAATTCAAAGAAGATGATGCATAGAGAAAGAAATGGAGATGCAGGAGCTGCAATGGTGTGCTAGGGAGAGAAAGTAGTGGAAAGAGATGACTTTTTGGGACCTGGGTATGAAAATGGGAGGTTTTGGAGGGAGAAAGTTGCATTTTGAGTTATTTTTGAAAAAGTCACTTTTTTCACTTCAGTTCATGCACGGATTTTGATTTAGAACCCAAAAATAGCACTTTTGATCCTAAAAAGTGGTTGGGGGACCATTAAATGGTGTTATGATGAGTTTTATAACTTTTTGAAAATTTTAAATTTTTGGGCCCAGGTAAGTTACGAGATTCCTTTCTCTCTCTAGAGGCAAAACCTGAACATAGGGGAATCCTGTCCCCTCATCCCCCTTCAGCCTAGTGATTTATAGGCTATAGACTGTGTCCACCACCCTCCTCTCATTGGTCCATCACTAATCACTCCTTAATCCAAAAGGCCCATGCAGGGTTCATTTTTTTCCCTAATGACAAATTCGCTCTATGGTAGGTACAACAAGAACCGTAGCACGAACAAGAATCTAGAGAATATCACCATCTTCAACACCATCTGCATCAGTTGTGGTACCTATACTTGCAAGTGTAATAGGACGTTTTACAAGACCCTGCACAATATTCCACAGTCCTTTTGCGACCAATACATGATGCATCAAATAAGCTCATAATGGATAGTTGGTACCATCCAAGTTATCCTCAACAACCAACATACGGAATACATCACCGCTTTTAGCCATGGCCACTAATGAAAATACCTTGATGCAAAAAAATGATTGAATCTGAAAAAATTGAACAACCCAAATAGGTTCTACTAAACCTATAGGAAACTTTGAGATGCTTATATTGGCGAACTGAAACCTATATATATCTTTGGCACAAAATGATGAAATGACCTATAGAAGCACTCTGATAGTGCGTTCGGAGGCCGAAACAAGCTCAAATTACGATTTCAGCACCATAGAGTGAAGATCTTTTGATCTCCTAATCACCCTGAGTATGCACACCAAATTTCTTGCGATTCTCAGACTATGATCAAAGGACTATCAACGATGCCCTAGATGAAGTGGCAACCTATTGTCATACCAATTGTCGGAGTTAGACATCTACAGAAGCACATGAACAACACAAGGAAGAAGGAGAAGCTTGGAGCACAACATACAATACTGAATGTATTACCACTAGAATGTACAAAGATAAGTAACCCGTTAGGGCAATAAGCGTATAGACAAGCCAGGGAAAAAAACTCCTAAAGAGGGAAAAAAGTGCCTCGGCAGTCCTAGTATGTTCACACACATCACTATCTAAATATATCAACATTTTCTACACTCTTTACTACATACACCTTCATTAGCTATGGGAGATTCATTCTCCATCTTTATAGCACTTTATATAATGAGGGAGCATGCATTACTTATGGAAGAAAGGAGCAAACGAATTCATAATTTTCTCTTTAAGGAAAGGAGAAAGAGGGAATTAGCTTAGAAATCTGGAAGTGATCTCACTCTAGCTTAGAGATCTCACTTTAGCTCTTGTTCTTTGAAAGAGAAAAAGGAAAGAAAAATATGATTTTTTTCATAGGAGAGGAATAGAGCATGTTTTCCTTTAGAGATAAGAGGTGTTTAGGAAACATATCTTAGTCTTCATTTCAGAAGGAATTCATTTAATCTTGTTTTCAATGTAATTTTCCTTCACATGAGACTTTCATTCTCCACGATTTTAGAAGGAAAAAACATGGAGAACTATGTGTAGGTTCTCAATTATGGATGAGTAAAGCAACTGGATTCAATAGAATCTCTTTCAAAGGGAAAGGGAAAGTGGAATAGATTCCACTACCAGGGCTCTTTTCCTTATAAGAGATTGAATAGAGAAAGAGAGAGTTTCACTTTCTCACTTTTAGATTGTCTAGATAGGAGTGGCACTCTTCTATCAAAGACAAGAGAGTGATCAATTAATCATGGTGGTAGATTGAGTCTCACATGGAAACTTTGAAGAGAAGTAGTTATGTTTACTTCTAGCGATGGTCCTTGACTAGATGAGATGATCTAGTTATTGACATTAGTGAGACTGGAAGCAAAGTTATGAAATTTTTCTTAATAGTTTCTAGGAGATAGGGATATATCTGACCTATTAGGGTACCAAATTCCTAGTTGATGTTTCATCGTGAGGATGATGTGTGAGCATCAGTTAGCATAATGGGTACGTAAGGGTTATCTGAATCTCAAAGGGAATGCTTTTTGCATTCACGTTGCAAACTACAGGGAGGATAATATTTTAGACTTTGCACTAGTGCCAATAGATGCTCTTCCAATAGAACTTAGTCCAATGGGAAAGGATGACACATATGGTTTCCCACCTTTGAGATGATCTCCTATGAGACTTCTTGTGTAGTTCTTTGGACCCATAAATGCATGCAAATCAGGGAGCTCAAGCTTCTATGGAACATTTAACAAAAGAGTGAACATCACATCTTATGATTAGTCAACATAAAATGGTCAATTTGATCATTCAAGTGAAGAAAGAATATCATTTTGGAATGGATGGAAAAGAGTTTACTTGAATGAAAAGAGAAATGATAGAACTTACGGCAATGGTTTGGATCTCCTAAAATAGGAATGACCGTTGATGATGGGCATAAGCGTGATGTTTTGAAGTTCTTAACAAAAGTGACTGGAGGGAAGAAAATAAAAAAAGATCGAACTAATAAAATGAAACATTGAAGGGTGTTTGTAGACACTTGAAACACAGCTAGATCATGGACAAAGTACATGAAAATGAGCAGTTCGCTTATGAACCGTACTCTTTAGCATGCATCATCAAATTCTATGCATCTTTGGAAGTTTATCTTTCGTTGTAATAGTATAGTTATTCTTTACAAACGTGTCCAGGTACCCTAATGGAGTCATATAAGAAATTTGTGGTCAGTTATTGAGACAAGAAGTAACTTATTAACGGATGATAAATGGAATATGATGAGAAACAACAAAATCTATCAAGCATGGAGAGTACTTGATAAAAATTCACAAGGTTTTGTCCTCTCGATGAATACCCAATTTGATGGGTGCTTCAAAGATTTATAAAACTTTTTAAGATTTGTTGTTATCACTTATGGAATCTTGAATTATTGGAGTTTATTTTATTGAGCTTTTAATATAATATGTGTTTTGATTTAGCAAGTGAAGGTTTTTGTGAGAGTGTGGATGGTCATGAACTTATATTTTTCATATATTTCTTGTAAATATAAAACCCACATAGACAATTGATTTCAAAAAATTATAAAAATACTTGATTGAAGTTAACGATTGTTATAGAATGTGACTCTTGTAAATAAAAGTTAAGGCTCATCATAAAAGTGAGCAATTTTTTGCTCACTTGCCTTTTTTTTAACATATGCTCTCATTGTAACTTTTATCTTCGGATGTAATAAAAATCTATAAATATAAGCACTCTTGACATTCATCATAAAAGTGAGCAATTTTTTACTCACTTGCCTTTTTTTTAACATATGCTCTCATTGTAACTTTTATCTTCGGATGTAATAAAAATCTATAAATATAAGCACTCTTGACATTCATCCTGCATGAAAAAAAAAATGTACTCAATATATTCATCCTGCATGAAAAAAAAAATGTACTCAATATATGTGTGCTCTTTTGTCTATGGTGCATCTCTGTTTCTATATGTTTTAGTTTTTGTCTTCTCCGTGTGTATGCGTGAGTGCAAAATGTTGCATCATTTTCCTTATTATATAACAATGTGATGTAGAAAAAATTATTACAAACCAACTCTTGATGCAGATGTAGAAAAAATTATTACAAACCAACTCTTGATGCATGTTTTTATAGGCTTATGCAATACGTAATGTGTTCTCCATTTCACGGATGTAAACGTATTTCACATACACTGAATTCATGATAATGGAGGTGCAAACATGAATGTTTTTATAGGCTTATGCAAATGCAGAATTAATCCATATTTCCTTTTTTTTTTTAATTTTCTAGATCATAGAGAGTCCCTTGTAGTGATGCATTTACTGTGCATAGAGAGTTGAAAATAATGAAAAGAATTTCAAAAAGAATACATGAATGGAATTGATGTTCTTAAAAGAAAAAACATTAGTTGTTGGTCAAATTAATCTAGCGGGCATGGTTTAGTGGTAGTGCCTTGTACTCCTAGGCAAATGGATAGAGTTCAAGTCCCGTCTGGGCTGGATGCCTTAGCTCTTTAGCATGCACTCTAAGTCCTATGTATCATATCGTGGGTATGTGAGTGTTATTTCAATTCCTCTTGTATTAAAGAAAAAAAAAAGATTTGACATTGATAAAAGATGGAAGTTATCACTTCGAAAGATGCATGATCTCGGCTCTACCTCAAAATATAGTGATTTTGAGTATCATAGTTTTTTTTTTCAATGTTAAAGTAAATGACTGAGTATCATAGTTAAAGTAAAGGACACCCTTCCACTGTAATGGAGAGAAAAGAGAATTGTTGGTAAGTTTAAGTCTCCAGTTGCCATCTAGCGCAATTTCTTTTGCAGATCCCATGCCTTAATTGGTGTAATGGTAACATTTTAAATTAGTCTAAAGGGACATCCTCCCTTCTTGTTTTTTGAGAGTACAATGAATTGGAAACACATTCACAGACCTCGTAAGGTATAGGCACCCATCTTTGAGGAACTCATAGATATGATCAGCCAAAGCTTGACCTCGTAAGGTAGAGGCACTCATCTTTGAGGAACTCATAGATATGACCAGCCAAGTCTTGAATTCAAGACTTCCTCCCAAAAACTCGAAGTGTCAAACCACTAGGCTATGTGGTCTTGGACAACTATTTATTTGTTTTACTTGCAGTCAAGGAGTTGGGCGAATCAGCCTGTTTGCCTTCATTGCGCAGAACATAGAACGAGTCAAAGTTACAACGGACATAGAACAAAGCTGTTCAGTAGAAAAGCTTGAGACAGTAGGCACTATCCGAACTTCCTTTTTGAAAAACAACAAGGTTGCAGCGGATATGGTTGAGCAAGTTCAGCTGGCTAAATATGTTTGCCTTCATTACACAGAACATGGAACGAGTCAAACTTGGGACGCGGTATAGCAAGTTGAACTGACTACATAGCTGAACAATGTGAAGCTATGGTTGTGCTGAGCTTTCTCTGTCTGCAGGAGCACTGCAATTCTCTTCCATGGATTCCATGGAGCCGCTGCTGAATAAAGCGCAAACAAATGAGACTAGCAACGACCATACGCCGCGGCAGACTATCGAGGTGAGCGGCCAGGAAGAGTACCCCCAGGCTCGCATTCGCGAGAGGGCTCGCAGAGATGGTCCTCCCACACAGGGCCGTGATACGAAGAAATTTGAAAGATCAGCGCAGAATGCCAAAACACAGGCACTTTTGGTCGCAGCTCTCCACAAACTCTCCGAAGTACTAGGGATCATGGCACTGACTTGGGCGACGGTCGTGCTGCTCGGAGGTCTAATCGACGACCTCTCCACCTGGGATTTCTATCTCATGAGCGCCTTGCTTGTGGTGGAATCCCTTCGCCTCTTTGTCGTCCAGATCTTCACACAGCTGGTCTCCGGCATTCTGTATCGCGAGAAGACGGATCCCGCTGAATTCGAGTTCACCGACAAACAGCCAAAGCTGGTAAGCATTCTGAGTTATTTGGGTCAAGCATTGAATGGAGGTATCGCCATCGGCTGCCTGTTCCTCACCTTTTACCGAATCGGCATACGGGGATCGCCTCCCTTCTCCTCTGACGAGGGGGCTAACCACATGGTTGCATCGCTTTGGATCTTCTACATGATCGTCATCCTCAACTTCATCATAGCCATTCTATCAGCGGCGCTCCATCTGCTCTTCCGATTGCTCCAAGGAGAGATCGATACCTCTAGTGGAGATGAACATGCAAACAGCCTTGCGACATTGCTCCATCTGCTCTTCCGATTGCTCCAAGGAAAGATCGATACCTCTAGTGGAGATGAACATGCAAACAGCCTTACGACATTCTATGATAAGATCTACAGTACAGCAATAGAAGATGGCATGAGCAAAGGACGCGAAGTGGATCTCCTAGATTTCGCTTTCGGCAAGATTGCAAGCGATCTAAAGCGGAAAATCAGACCTCTCATTGTGAAGACTCTCAACAAAGAAATGATAACATACATGTACGAAAATAATGGGGTAGCCATGGCCTGTCAGTATCTGAAAGGCGAAGACCTATGGAAGCGAATCGCGGCAGCGAATTTGGCAGGTTTCTGGTGTAAGGAAAATAGAATGGACACGAAACAGGAACTTTTCTGGTGTTTGCGTGAAAGGGTGTTTTGCGCAGGAGATGAAGCCGATGCAAGTCTCAACAGCATAGAGTCCCTGGCAAGACATTGGTCCCTGGAAGAAAACGACAGACCTCATCCCTTCCTGGTGGACATCCCTGGCGGAGGGAATGTGTTGGATACCATTGTCAATCTCGTGTTAATGGAAACACGATCCTCAATTCTCTTCAGAGTAAGAGCGTTTGAGGCATGCTGTCGCGATCGTCGAGTGGTGGAGCACCTCTACCGGCAAGTCGATCCACATTCTGAGCAGCCGATGTATAAACAGGAAATCGGCGGCCTTTTAGTTCAGCTGATTGAGAAAGAAGTGCGACCATCTTCTGGACAGGAACGAGGGAGTGTCACCGTGAACGGTGAATGCTTGGCCAAGTTCAGCAACAGCAATTTGGCAAAACTATGCATTAAGCTTGCTGTTTTACTCTCTCCGAAAGGCGAGAACTTGCGCAGCGTCGCCAGGTTCTACTGCGCGAGAGCTCTGATGTTGTTGGTAAAGCACTGCGACGACGAGATTCAGGAACGTGCGGTTGCAGATGCACTGAAACGATGGCTAGAGACCAGCATCGTCTTCGGTAAGCATTCTTACTACGCGAAGGCTGACATGGAAGCAGCTGAGAGAGTACGCGCATGGGCGGGTCTCGAAGCCTTGAAGTGGGAATCGGTGATGGTCAGAGATATTGAAAACCGCTCGAAGGTTATGGAGATTGAAGATAAAACACGCATCCTACAAGAGGTTAGAGGTTTGTCTGAGGCTGCTTCATCCTCTCGAAGTGTATAGATGAATCATAACCACTTGCAAGCCCTTGTTCTATTCTTGTTGTATGTCGATTTCTTCCTAAATCCCGTTGTTGTCTTCCTAAAATTTACATTCCCTTGTGTGTAATTAGTTTCTTCGTACAATCCCAGCTTTTGTGTCTTTATCTTGTGAGAACGGAAAGCTTTTGTGTGTTTATCTTGTGAGAACGGAAGCACAGTATACTTTTGTTTGTTTGTTTTTTTAAGAGGAAGTGCAGTTCCTTGGTTTAGATATATTTGACTTGAATATATTGAAAGAACAATTGTATAAGTGAAGGGCATAGTATTCATCAAATTTTCTGTATCTCACGAAATAGAGGTTAGACTGCAGAAACAACTCTAGAAAAGAGCTGCTCAAAGGCATCAAGTTCGAATGGCTTGAAGGCATTACAACTAGATGGATAGAAGGCATTCCAATTAGATAGATAAACAGGCCAAATTGGCTCATACATGTCATGCAATCGAGAAGGGATTTGAACTCACAACCTCCATGCAATCGAGAAGGGATTTGAACTCACAATCTCCATATTAAGAAATAGGAGTTCAACCAACACACCTACGGTGCATAGACTGGCATAGTAGACTTGCTTGCGCAGCCATCATGGATCATGAACCGTAATAATGTCATCTTGTTTGCTTATGATTCATGATGCATGAAAAGCACTTCATGTCAAAAGCGTGTGATGATCATGCAATGATAAATGTGATTGCCAATGTGCAATAAAGCAACCTACCAATGGGCTAGGATTTGAAACAAATGATTGTCCCTTGATCTCCATTGCCATATCAACCTATTTGTTTTCATCATGTAGATATTATTATTATTATTACACAGTACATAGAATGAGGCAATGTGACAAAGCCGCAACAGCATTGAGTGCCTGACAAGACATTGGTCGCTTGAAGAAAACAAGAGAGCTCATCCCTTCCTGGTGGACATCCCGGGCAGAGGCAATTTGTTAAATGCCATTGTCAATCTCGTGTTAATGTAAACAGGATCCTCACTTCCCTTCAGAGCAAGAGCGTTTGAGGCATGCTTTTGCGATCATTGAGTGATAGAGCACCTCTATCGGCAAGTTCATTTGCATTCTCAATAGCCAATGGATAGACTGAACATCAATAGTTGTTCAATAGCAATTGGATAGATCGAAAATCAATAACTATTCAAGTCCGTGTAGTTTAATGGCTAACCCTTTGAATCTCTAAGATGAAGTTTCGAGCTCAAATTCTGGTTGGACCTATGCATAAGTTCTCCAAGATGGTACCGAAACCTTATGAGGTCAGGTGTGTTTGACTTTCCAATTCATTCGTACATTCAAAAAAAAAAAGAAAATAGACTACTGCTTAGGTCCATATCACATAAGATAGAGCGGCAACAAAAAATTGGAATAAATCAATAAAACATTTACATCTTGTTGATATATTTAGGTAGTGATGTGTGTGAGCACGTTAGGACTGTCGGGGCACTTTTTTCCCTCTTTAGGAGTTTTTTCCCCCCGGTTTGTATATTCACGCCTATGGCCCTAATGGGCTACTTATCTTTGTACATTCTCTAGTAATACATTCAGTATTGTGTGTTGTGCTACAAGCTTCTTCTTTTTCCTTGTGTTGTTCGCATGCTTCCATAGACGTCTAACTCCAACAATTGGTATCAATGCAGGTCGTCGCTTCATCTAGGCCATCGTCTACA